>QVRM01007146.1:0-39411 GCA_003439945.1 Dermanyssus gallinae | reverse complement strand
AAGCAACGACCCGACCCCAAGCTGACCAGCTTTGGGGTTGCTTAGTGAACCGTTAAGCTGAAAACGGTTTCGTCATATTTCCCCTTCATTTTTCTCTACCCTTTTTTCTCTCTCTCTCACAGGCACATTCCCCCCTCTCTAATATTTCTTTATGGCTTACATTTGCTCTACCGCCCCCCATTTCTCTCTATCTCACTTTCACTTTCAGTCTATCTCTCTCTCTCTCTCTCTTTTGACCCTGTGCCCTGTGTGGCCTTAAACAACAACAGTAAAGTTAAAGAAGACAGTAACAGCTTTTGGCCAGACGGAAGCACTAGGCAGCAACAAGTACAACCACAACAGCAACACAATAGGCCACAGACGGCCGGACTATGATGTCTGTTGTCGATCGGTCAAGTGTCGCGCGGCGGCGGCAGCAGCAACAACGACAACGACACGAAAACCCAGTCGTGCATCAATGTGCTGAACTGGAACTCGAATAACGAACTCGTCGTGAGAACACTAACGCTACGACAAGCTAACTGATAAAGTAAACGTCCTTCAACGACAAGAACAACTACGAGCAGCCTCGTATCGATTGGTCTGGTTTCCGAGGCTCGCGCCTCGCTGGCACGAACAGAGAGAGCGAAGCAGCACTGGCGGTCAATCGGGCGGTCGGTCGGTTTCGGCTTTGTTCCATCATTGTTGTTGTTCGTCGTGGTCGTCGTCGTGCAGCATATTTGATGCCATCGTCTACGTATGTACGTGCGTCCGTACTCGGTGCTCATTCACGTGAGACGGTAACGAAGCTCTCGCTTCGCCAACGACAAAAAGCCGGGGCGGCCACGATGATAAGAGACACGAGTACAACAGGCTTGCTTCCGTCGAAGCTTCTGCTTTCCTAACATCTGTGCCACCGAGATCATCACGTCATGACGTCGTCGCCGCCGTCATTATCATCATCATCATCAACGTCGTCGTCGTCGTCATGGGAAGCAGAAGCAACAGTACCAGCAGTAGCAGCTCCACTATCACCATTAGTCATTGTACTGTGTTTGTACTTTTTCTTCGTTTCGGTCTCGCTTAATATCAGGGTATGGCAGCTTGAAGTGTCGGTGATGATGATGATGATGATGCCGCCTCCACCGCCCGCAGGAGGGGCAGAAGGAGCAAGAATAACGGTAAATGCAGCAGCAGCAACAGCAGTAACAAAAGCAACGACGACAACAACCATAACAGCAACAACAAAAGCAACGGCAACTACACATTTGAAATGTATAGTTTAGGTAAAAACGGCTCCTGCAACAACAGCAGCAGCAGCAGCAACAACAACAACAACAGCAGTTGCCGCAAACATCATCACCACCGTCGATCGCCACCACAACAGCATGTGATCAGCAAACACATGAGGGAAAAGCTCGAGTTGAAATGAAAGAAACCGAGAAATAGGGGTACACATTTGGTTAACAGCGTCGGAGGCAATACGATTAACAGTTCGACACCAACAATAACAACAACAGCAACCACAACAACAACAACCGCAACAACGACAACAACAACCGCAACAACAATAACAACCGCAACAACGACAACAACCGCAACAACAACAGCAACAACAATTACTTAGTACAACCATTACAACAAATGTGACTACTACAACAATTTGACTTTTTTTTTAAATATTAGGGACAACAACTTTACTACAGTTACTACTACTACTACTACTACCACTGCTACTTGTTTGTTATAGTAGTGGTGCAACGTGCCCGCTTCCGACCACCGCTTGTTGTCTCCTCTCGGAGTGTGCTATGTCGTGTTGTGTTGGTATTGCCCCCCCCCCCCCCGGCCCCCCGTCCAGTTGTCGCTGGAGAGGACGCTCTCCAGGCCGACGACGACGACTAGATTGACGAAGTCGTTGTCGTCGCCGTTGTCGTTGTCGTTGTCGTCGTCGTTGTCGTCGTCGTCGTCGTCGACTGGGCAATCGTCTACATCCACGGACAACCATGTCAACTTAGTCACGCATTCCACACCGCAACAATCACGCCGGCAGTAGGCTGTCAATGCAGAAACAGCAGCAGCAACAACAGCAACAGCAGCAGCAGCAGCAACAACAACGGCAGTAGCAGCAGCGGGCGACAGAGCAGCCGTATGGCTGGACGGCCGTTAGCCGCGTCGCATGGTTGCGCACATCTGGAAGACGTTGTTCGATAGGGCCGCAGACGTTGTTGTTGTCGATGTTGTTGCTGCTGCTCTTGTTGTTGTTGTCGTTGTTGTTGTTACTGTTGTCGATGCCGTTGTTGTTATTGCTACTGTTGTTGGTGATGATGCTGCTGCTGTTCTGTTTTGAATAAGAACTACGCATTATCCTCTCAAAGCACTTACAGAGTACCGTCAACATCATCATCATCATCATCATCACCATGATCATCATGTGGCCCACGCCAAGTTGCCGCCTTAACCGTCGTCGTCATTGTTGTAGCAGATTATTATTATTATTATTATTATTATTATTATTATTATTATTATTATTATTATTATTGTTGATCATACAATTGTAAGGTCTGAACATGTATTCTTATTATTGTTATTAGTATTGCTGTTGTTGTTAGTGCTGTTGTTATTGTTGTTTCCGTGGTAGCCGGCACTACCGCATTACGCCCTCTCCTGCACGCCACCTGTTACGGGGGCCGTCTACGGAGTCCCTAAGTTGTGCGTCGTCGTCGACGTTGTTGTTGTTGTTGGTGGTGTCTACGTCATGTTCATTGTCGTTGTCAACTTCGTCAACGCTGTGGTCGTTGTAGCGACTACGGCGAAGACGGCATTGCCGTCAACGACGACACCCCGCCAGGTAATACTTTGTGGCTGTGGCGGCGGCGGCATTGTGTGCCTTTTCTCACTCTCCCTCGCGCGCCTCCTCTCTTACTCATCAACCCTCTCATTTTAACTTTCTCCCTCTTTCTCACACATTCCCTCTCACTTTGTCGTTTACGAACATCTTCTCTCTCTACCTCTCATACCCCATGCGTGTCCCTTCGCCTTTCTCCCCCCCCGCCCCTCACAACCCATGCATGTTATTCCTCTATAGAGAACTCCGGTACCGCTGTTCTGCATCTATCCATGTGCTCTCAAACGCGCGAACGCCGAAGCGATGCACGTCGTTTGCTCTCGAGGGCCGTAAGGGCGTCTGTTCGGACGTGCGTGTGATCGTGTTTGTTGTTGTTGTTGCTGCTGGGGTTGACCTCATGTTGAGGTGACATGAGGTCCCGTCACAATCGTAAACCTCGATCAGCAGCAGCAAAACTTCGACTTCTTCGACCAGAAAGAAGACTGACGAGGTAGATACACATCACAGTCAACGACACAAACACCAACAACAATAGCCGCAACAACAACGGCCACGTCAAGGTCAACCAAAACAACAAACGACCACAATATCACCAACAACAACAACAACAGCAATAACAAAACAAACACCGCGGAAATGATAACAGTGTGTTAGCGTGCAAGAGTGAATTTGACTGTGCCCTTCCTTCCTGGTCGTTTCTCTGTCTCAGAGTATCCGACGTTCTACGGCATCTTCACCATTCAGACCGAACGAACGATCTCATTCCCGCCAAGCTTCTACAATCGTATCGAGTTTGAGTTGTAGAGGCTGTGTTGTCGTTGCCCTGTCGTTGTTGCTGTTATTATTATTATTATTATTATTATCATTGTTATTGTTATGATTGCTGTTATTGTTGTTGTCGTGGAATAACTATTACTGCTGTTGTTATTATCGTGGTCGTGGTCGCTCTTGTTATAGTCTTGTGGCGTTGTAGTTGCGTGTCAGCAGTCGAGGAAGCGTTGTTGTGGTTGCAGTGAGCGTTGACCTCAACAAGCGAGCGCTTTTTAAACCGTTCCTCTTACCGTTATTGTTGTTGTCGGTAGCGCTGCTGCTGCTGCTGTTGTTGCTTTTGAATTGCCGTTGCTGTGGCTCGCATTGAGAGTACGCGATTGATTGACTGACTGTCCAACCAACCAACCAACCAACCGACACAACGACTCTCCGTCCTTCGGTCCGCCCGTCCTCTGTATACACGCACACATATATGCATGTGTGGAGTTTATGTGTTTCTCTTTGCGATCGCATGCATGCATGCGTGCCATCTCGCGTGCTTGCGAGTCTGTGCGTGGCTATGGCCAGATAGCCAAAGAGGCTGGTTTTTGCGTCACTTGCGGCATCGGCACGGCGACTGTGTGTGTGCGGCGACGGCTTCTGTTGCTTCTGTTACGATTAGACGATTACAGGATTGCAGCTGCTTGTGTGCTTGTGCTGTCGCAACTACGGCAACCAATGACACTGGCGGACTACGAACGCTCTCAAGGTCTTGTTGTGTTTTCTGCCACCACCACCACCACCGCCGCAGCAGCTTTCGCAGCAAGCAGTAGACTACAGCTACGGATTGCCTCGCGTTGGCTCGAGTGGGTAGACGGTCAAACACAAAGACATTTTTATACAGGGGCCAGGAACAAAAATACATAACGCACACCCTTTGATCTGGCTAGTGTGAGACTCTCAAACCCACTAAAAACCTGGTGACCCCCTAACCTGCATGACCAGGATACTTGTATTACTTCAGTAAACACAAAGACATAGACATATTTATGTACGCACACTCGACACCCACATGCATATCCGTATCTTCAGCCTCACACACACACACACAACAGAGATAAAAAAAAAAACATACGGGAACAATAGGACTTAGACTACTCACCCCACCTACGCCCCCCCCCCCCACCCATACATACATATGTGATACGTATACCGCTGACCAGTGTAAGGCCGCCAGCCATCGTATTATAAACGAAGTGTTCATTTTGTCCATTTGTCCCACGACGCAACGTCACTGAAGCTGAAATCAAGTCAATTGCATGTGAACCACGAGAACCGATGATGATGGACCACCCGTGAGAGGTTTCGCTGCGGCCCGCTCTCAGTCGATGGTAAGTACCCGTGTGGTCATCTGCCTGAAAACTCAAGAGCCCCCCACCCCCCTGCCCCCGATCATCGTAATCATCCCTATCATCATCACCCCCTCCGCAATCACCATTCAAACATTATTATATTCCGCATTGAAGATCTCTCCCGCTTTGTGGAAAAGCTGAAGTGATTAACGAGCGTCAATGCAGCTAGACCTTGCTACTACAAACGACTGTTATGCTTTGTGCAAATACTGGTACTAAATTCAAATTCGAATTCTACTAGACGAGAAGCTGGCGAACTAAAATGTTCTACTGGTGCTTATGCAAAATTGTGCGCTTTGTGCAGATTCACGTGCGTGCTCCTTGCTCTGGATATACGGTAGGGCATGTGTCTGAATTCATGTGAAGGTACCGCTGGACGAAGGATAAAAACTCCATTAGTGGGACTAGCGGCCAGGCTGGATAAGTCAACAACTGAAATGATTAGTTTTTGTTTTATGGGCTAACTGTCAGCCAACACATTTTACGTCCACGAAACGTTGCTTCCGCATTACGTCGTAAGACGGGCAACCCCACAAATACAGATGTGCAACGGCAGGGATCGAACCCATGCACCGATTATCTGTGACTGCTCCGGTCTATGCGAGGCACACGCAAATGTCATTTCGCCACCGGGCTTGACACGCAGAACTCACACAGCGACTACAACCAGTAGGTAGACTGCTTGAAGGAGCTTGTGTGGAATACACGGTTTTTATAAGTGAGGCGCCGATAATCTATAGGTGACATTTTGATTAATTCGTCCCGCGTGTCTTCCCCGGCTCTCTCAACCTACCCCTCCCCCCTCTCTCTCTCTCTCTCTCTCTATGTGGATATATATATATATATATATATTTATATATATATATATATATATATATATATGTGTATATATATATATATATATATATATATATATATATATATAGCCCTACCTATCTGGTAAGGAGTATTTAAACCTACTAAAGCTCAGGATCAACGCACTACCAACGCGTGCCAGATTGGCCAGGGGACGCCCGGGCTACAACAAACGTTGTAGGCACGGGTGTCATGCGCCTGAGACGTTGGCTCATGTCGCTCAGATGTGCGATATAACACACAAACAAACCATAAAGAGACATGACGACGTCTGTGATCGCGTGGCGCGTCTTCTCCGCGAAAGGGGTCATGAGGTGGTTCGTGAGCGAGTATTCCGTCGACCGGGCCCACCGGGTCTAAAGCCCGACCTCGTAATAACAACATTACCGAGGTCTGGGTTTTAGATGCCGAGGTTTGCGGCCCGAACCGGGACCTGGCAAAAGCACGGCAAGACAAGATCGCCAAATATGACGTCGAGTTCCTAAGAGCGGCGCTCCCCTACCCGCAAAAACCTCGCAGATTCGGATCCATCACTATCTCTATGAGTGGTGTATGGGACTCCGAATCTGCGAGGACGCTCTTGGGGCTCGGCGTCACGAAGAGGAATCTTATGGATCTCACCGTTTTAACTTTGCAAGGAACCTTGAGGATATATCGCTCGCACCGGGTCCATAAGAGCGGGGGCTACCATCAAGCAAGGACACGGACAACTGACTCTTAACTTCACGTGACACCTTTTTACCACCATTTTTATTAAGGCGAGCACTGCCGAGTGTGCAAACGTATTGTAAATGATTAAAAATCATCACAATATTTCTATATATATAAATATATATTAGATATATATCTATATATACTATATATATATATACATATATCTATATATATGTATATATATATATATATATACTATATATTATATATATATATATACAGGTAGTTCAATAAGTTCTTAGAATGAGCTTTTTAGAATTCGAATTTTGGCACGCTTTCACCGCTAATAGGAACTGCAAACTTTTCGACTGCTAGCACTCAATATATTATGGTGATTGGCCGTTGCGATTTCGTTTGATAGCTTTTCCCGTGCAACGTATCGGCGTGATTTTTAAAAATGGAGAAAAAAGAGTTTCGAGTAGTTATCAAGCATTTTTATTTCAAAGGTTGGAATGCGACCCAAGTAAAAATTGAGTTAGACGAGACGTACAGTGACTCTGCGCCATGTTTTGCCACTGTTTCCAACTGAATTAATGTGTTAAAAAGAGGTCGCAGGAGCACCGAGGATGCCAGGAGGCCAAAAAACGGCAACTGATGAGGAAAACGTAGAGAAAGTGCGAAAAATTCTTGGCACAGATAAGCGAATGAACATTAAGGAAATAGCGGAGGCATTAGGGATTAGTTTAGGCAGTGTGCATTTTATCCTACACGAAAACTTGAAGATGAAAGAGCTTAGAGCAAAATGGCTGCCGCATTTGCTCAACCAAGGCCAAAAAGACGCGCCTGTTTTGGCTTTACATCGAAATTTGGCCAAGATGTTGAACAATCTGTCGGATTTTTGGTGCAGATTCATGACCGTCGATGAAAGCCGGGTTCATCACTACACTCCCGAGACCCAAGAAGCATCTTGCCAATGGTGTGCACCTGATAAAGGACCTCCGAAGAGGGTGCGGACAACGGCATTGACCGGAAAGGTGATGGCTACAGTTTTTAAGACCAACGTAGAATAATGCTGGTCGACTACCTTGAGAGCTGTAAAACGATCACAGGACAATATTATGCAAGACTGTTGGACTGCCGTTAGCAAGAACTCATCGTGAAACGGCCCGCTTTGCAGAAGAAGGTTGTCTCGTTTCGCCAGGGCAATGCTCCTGCACACAAGTCCCGGCAAGCATCGGCAAAACTGGCCCAACTGAGGTTCAAACTTATTGAACAACCCTCCTATTCTCCAGACCTGGCCCCCTCTGATTATTTCCTCTTCGGACATTTGAAGAATAGTCTCGGTGGAAGGCGTTTTTCCAGCAATGAAGAGGTTAAGGCTGCTGTCAATGCCTATTTTCAGTCTAACGACGCGGAATTCTACTCAAGAGTTATGAAAGCTCTGAAATCTCGGTGGGAAAAGTGTATTGAGCTTCTCGGGGAGTATATCGAATAAGAAAAATTTAAAAACATGATTTGGAAAATTCTCGGTTTTCATTCTAAGAACTTATTAAACTACCTGTATATATATATATATATATATATATATATATATCTCGCTCGCTCTAGTGCGCTAACAATCGATTTAACATCCTTAAAAAAAACCCGCCTGTGGGCTTTCGACTATTCATTCATGAACAACAACAACAACAACAACAACAAATAGACGTTGTTGCCCAATTCCCGAGCGTAGCCGTGTGTCCGTCTGCTCGCAAAACAGCGCAGTGCGCGCACCAACTCTAAACTGATGGCCATCGCAATGTAACAAGTGCTGCTTATGTCGTATTGCTGCGTGGGCTTATATAAGTTTGACCGCTATAGTATTGGGAATGACTAATTACTGTTATAGCTTCCACTTGTTTGTTGTTGTTGTTGTTGGTGTTGCTGCTGCTGCTGCGCTGCTGGTATTGCTTCTGCAGCTGCGAGCAGGTTGGGGATCTCGATCGCGCGCGCGGTAAGATAGCGAACGCAAACAGCCAGGTGCTCTGAGTGCATCGTAGCAATTTGGGTCACGTTGACGACGCATACCGACGTCCGCTTGTCCAACTGCGCCAACTGTTATTGTTGTTTCGTTGCTTGTCGATGCTTGCTAATGCTTCGAGTGGCGCAGACGTTGAACAGGCTCTCCTCTAGGCGGAATTGAGCGCGTTGACTTTATTTATCAAACCGTAACGACCGTAACCACGGAGGACAGGAGGTGGCTTTTTTCTCTCCATCTTTGGTCACGTGAATTGTAGCCCAGATGTGCGTGCGACCACTATTGTTCATTTGCGTGGCGTCAATGTGTAGTAACGTCGTTGATGATGATGATGATGACGACGCCTATGAGGGCGGCACTTATCAGCCTACTTATGATGAATGTCTAACCAAGGTAGAGTTAGACTTGGCAGACTCTCGGCATTCGATCTCTACGCATCGCTTTTTTTTGCCGATACAAGGAGTGGATGTAGACTGTGGCTGATAACGCTAGATAGCTAACTGAGGACAGGCATCGAATCGAAACGAAGAGGCGCAACGGAGGCGGAGGCGCCAATTGGGCCACAAAACACAAAGTCTTATTATTCCTGTTTGCTTCTTTCAGACGACGACCCGCTCGCAACATGGCCCTGCTGTTAAACACAGAAGACGCGATCGACCACGGCGCCTCCACGATGACGAGAGAGCTGTCGGATGAGGATTCGGGCGTCGAAATAAGCTCATCTGCCTCATCGGAGTCCTCGTTGTCACTGTCCAGCCTTCAGGATCTCGGCCACCAACCACGACGAAAGACTGCCCACCCAAAGAAGCGGCCATGCCATGGCGAGGTGTTGACGACACGACGAAGCTCGTGTGTGGCCTCGAGTGACTCGAGTATTAGCAGCGACCACGAGCGGCCCGGCTCGCGGAGCTCGGACTTTCGGCTCGCGACCAGTCACCGCCGCGATGAGGACCGTTGTCTTGACCTCACGGTCAAGAACGTCAAGGTCACCACTACGACCACCGATGCTGCTGCTGCTGCCGCGGCGACGGTTGCTGCTGCTGCCGAAGGTCGTAGCGACTGCGGTCGCAGACCTCACGCGAGACGAACGACGACGACGACGGATGACGACGATGACACCTCTGAAGAAGCGTCTGCGCTCCGACTCGCCGAAAAAGATTCGCTTGTCGTCGTCACCGGCTGCCGCCAACGGTAACGAAAGTAGTAGTAGTAGTAGTAGCAGCAGCAGCAGCAGCAGTAGTAGTAGTAGTAACGTAGTCGTTCGCCAGCGGCGCGTCGAGGCCAACGCTCGCGAACGCATGCCGCGTGCACACGATCGGCTGCAGCGTTCGAATCGCTACGAACCGCCTATTCCGGCCTACTCGAACGGCCAGAAGCTGTCGAAGCTCACCATCCTTCGGTTGGCCAGCTCCTACATACGGGCGTTGTCGTCGCTGCTCGACGACCAAACGGAACGCTTCGAGGAGTCTGTGCAGGCGTGCTCGGCCGCCATACACCTCGACGGCAAGGTGCGAAGGCGGTAGCAGCAGCAGCAGCAACAACAACAACAACAACAACAACAACAAGATGGTTATACATATTAAAGTGATACAATAGCAAGAGCAAAATGAAAAAATACAATAGCAACAACAGGATGAAAGAGATACAACACTAACCACAAGGGAAAGGAGATACAGTATTAACAACAGGATGGAAGTGATACAGTAGCAACAACAAGATGTAAGAGATACAACACTAACCACAAGGTAAAGGAGATACAGTATTAACAACAGGATGGAAGTGATATAATAGCAACAACAACAACAACAACAACAACGACATGAACGAGAAACAATAGCAACAACAACAACAACAACAATATAACGTTGGTGATATCAGCAAAGATCACCCGCAAGACTAGCTAGTTAGCTGTGGCTAGTTAGCAACCACCAGCCAACCAACCAACCCGATGATGATGATGACGAATGAGACGTGCGCATCACGCCAAACCAGCAACCCAGAGACCCACAGACGACAGTAAGAAGTGTTCCGGCTTGCAGCTTGGAGGCGGAAGACGGGCGCTTGGAGGCGGGCCAGAAGTAAAGTTGCCGATGGATGCAAACGTAAAAGCAGCAAAAACAGACAGGAAGACGAGCATCACTTGTCAATCTGTCCTTCTGTCTGTCTGGTTTCTCTAGGAAGGGCTCTAGGAAGTCTGGACAAGCAACAGGTGTGCCTGCAAGCACATTGCCGGACGCTGCGTGTACCTGCGGCGCATTACGCTAGACGGAGACAGCGACAACGGAAGCGGTTTCTGCGGCGGTGGTTGTCGTCTGATCAACGGTCGGAGGTCAACCAACGCTCGGAACGCACCGCCGCTGTCACTATGCTAGTACTACGACTACATATATCTATAACACTGATCTCGTGCAACAGCCTCGCTTGACTGAAAAGCATCTGTTTCTACAGAGGAAGCAAGAAATAGAGAGGACGAAGAGGAGAGAGAGAGAGAGAAAATGAAATATAATGTTCAATTCAACAAGCCAGTGAGGAGACAACACCGCGAAGCCTGTGAGGCGAGAATACAGAATTGCTACACAACCAAAGAAAATCGTTGTGACAGAATTATCTATATATATATATATATATATTTTTTTTTTTGGAATCGTCTTTTCCGGGCGGCAAATTTATTTAAGTTCAATAATTATTCATTGAGCTTAAAATTTCCATGATTACACAAATTCAAGCAATTGTAACTATATAAAACATTTTGCAGAATATATATATATATAGAGAGAGAGAGATTGAAAATAGATGACATATATATGTATATACCATACGTGACGAGTCGTCCAATTAAATCATGCTTAATGACTGCCAATAGGCGACAACCGTTTAAACAATGTTAGGTGTGTCACTCTGTACATACATCTAAATGAGTAGTATATCAGTGAGTGTGGTGTTTGACATTCGTTTCAGCACTGCTGATCTAAATCAGTGTGCTGATTGAGTAATAAACATTGTTACCTGTTAATGACCAGCTTTTCAATTTGCTGACATAAAATATTACGCATTTCTGATCATCTTTGTCGTCGGTGTTGCCGGTCTCCTGCTTCAACTGCGTTCGTTATACCTACGATCGAAAACAAAGCAAAATTATTTTCATGACATGATTTGTGGGGAGTTCTTTCCAGAACTGAGAATTTATCGCCTGCATATTGCAGAAATCGCTGGGTACTTGTCGCATCTTCTTGGAGAAGCACGTCCTGAACTCACGAAGAGCGAGCATGGAAGACCGACAATAACGCAGCACCAGAACTTTGATAAATGACAGGGTGCTCGTGAATGCGCAGAGCAGACGCTTGCGCGCATTGTGAAGTGATCCGAGAACCGTTTTTTTATGGAATGTTGCGTTAGCCTTACCGATACCTTTCAGTTGTCCGATTGTCTTTCAGTGGTCCAAAACCAGAGTTTTACGAAGCTACTGAGGTCACCTTGATGTTGAACTGGGCTAATGCAGTCGCCAGGAACAACGATTCTAGTTTGGGATCGTTGACATAGACGAAATGCTTTTAGTAGCGACGCGTTCCAATTGTGAGGCGATATGAGTTCCAAATGGTGTCCCTTTGACAGTGAAATCAACGCCCGGATAGCTGAATCAGCTCACGTACTCTATGAGTGAGTCACAAAGCCGACGCCGATCGTGGGCGGAAAGCCTGCTATCCTGCTCGGAGCTTGATCGCCTTTGTCTTGGTAACGTTCGTTGCTGCTTGCTGAAGCAGAGTTGTTGCAAGATGTTCGGAACGCCTTGAGGACGCCTCCTTATCTTACTGTATTGACGAATGTTGCAATGCGTAAGGTAGTACGCGGAGTAGTATACGGGAAGTAGATATACGTATATAAATAGCAGGGTCTCCTAGTAATATTTGAAGCAAGTCTTTGAAATTGTAGAGCTCGTTAAAGTAAAGATCTCTCACCCAATGGAACATGATCTCTGAGAAATCTTGTTTTGGAGTAAGTGTGATATTACTAAAATCCGTGACACTGGTGTTATTGCTCGAAGTAGGAGTACATTGTGCAATTGCAAGACAACAAGACAACCCCTAAAATAGAAACTAAGCGCATAGTCGTGCTCGTGAGAAAAGTCTGCTTCTCATCTACTGAAAAGCATACAACGTCGGTCAGAAGATCCGACATGGTCGTTTACTAGAGAATTAGCCAGACATGAAATTCACGTCTGTTAGCTTTAACGTCTAAAACATCAAAATCATAACCCTACGACCAGTCACAGTGCTTAAAAGTATTCAGGCAAATTCGCGTTTCTTTACGATAGTTTTCAACGTACCAAATCTTTGGCAATGCGAGCCGAGATTGCGAAGTAATTAGGATTTTTCGGCGGCATGCATGTCGAGATTGAGTACATGCATAAATGACCTAGAGTGATTTATCTGTTGAGCCTGGTAGCATGGCGCATTCGCGTGCGCCTCGCGACCGGAGGAGACACATAAGTGCACGGGTTGGAACCCTACCGTTGCACATTTATATATATATATTTATATATATATATATATATAACAGACGGAGGAAAAACAGAACAGTTAAGAAGTAGTTGTTTTTCTTAGCTAAGGAGCTAAGCAATCACTATGGGCCACTACCTTAACCAAGGTAAAGCCGCTGCAAACAAAGAAGACAAAAACATTCTAAATGGCGCTCTAACTAATGCATTGTTCTAGATGGACTGGAGCAGTTTGTCAGGCGTATATGTGTGTGATTAGACAAACTGCTATATATATATATATATATATATATATATATCTCATGCACTAAAGACGTGCTTAGGTTAGTGATCACGTGCATATATAGCTAATTAGGATATAGTCAGATAGACGTGCATAAATAGCTAGTTAGGATAAGCATAATGACGTGAAACATTTGTACATCTATTCCCCATTTCTTCTACAAAACGTCTCGTCTAAATCATAAGAGGCTGCTCATAGATCGTGTCTACGTTGCGGAAATGGTATATACTGATATTGCTTGCCCTTGTTAGAACAGGTGACGTCGTGCCGACTTGATTAAATTATATATATATATATATATATATATATATATATAGGGAGCGTAAACATCTCGTTAAACCGGTGTCTGTTGGTAGAGAATACAGAGTATATCAGAGTGTAACGATCACAATCAGCGCCTACCTTAGTTTACATCGAAATCGTTTTTCGTCTAGCGATGCAATTCAGAGTGATCGTTCGCGCTTCCATCCGGAGTTTAGAGATGCGATTTTCGCTCGAGCTATGTTGTCACCTGCCGCAGGCGTATGGCTAGTTAATATTTGATGCTACGACTAGACACTAAGTTGGAGTAGTCCATTATCGCGGAATATTAAGCAGGTATTCCGTATTTCAATTTCAGCCTCTACTTGTCTACAACCGCACATGCGTGAGGTCGCGTTTAGATATATATATATATATATATAGGACAGCATGCCTTTCGATAGATATATTTTTACATCTATGCAATACAAAATATACATATGCATCTACCACCTAACGTTAATTGTATCCAGGAAAACGAAGAGTGTCTGACACCGCACTATATATAAATATAATATATATATATATATATATATATATATCAGTCTTCAGCCGACCGCCGTAGCGTGCACACGTGTTTTGTGAGTGTTCCGTGATAAAGGGTGATAGTGAAAGCTTGCCGTCTCTGCGGCAAACGCAACCACTACCCTTCATCACCTGCAAATTCAAACTGCCGCCATGTGCAACCGTTCGTCTCACCGTCACGTGCAACAGTTCGAAACACCGTCACATGAATCAGCTCACCACGCGCGACGCCTCGAGGGCAGACACGCGTTGAAAAATTCAAATGTTACGAAACGGCTTCTACGCGACAAAATAGTAAGTGCGCGTAACACGATAAGTCGTGCGTCCAATAGACAATCTACACGCCGCCAGTCTTAGTAGGGCAGGTATCCTAGCAAACAAGGCCCCAACAAGAGCTTTATGGCTACCACAAAGGTCTGACAATATGCAATCGTGTTCTTAAGCGACTCTCGGCTTAATTCCCCGGGCTGCAAGATGCATTGCCACGTATTAAGGAAAGGAAGGCTATCTTCCTACAGAGTCAAGACATTCTGGCAATCAAGGGACTTCAAAAACCCCAGCTCCAACACGGGCACTCTATGCAAAGATAATTTCATCGAATGAAAATTAGCTCCTCTGTTAGGTTCTAAAAGAGGCACCAGTCTTTGGAGCTCCCGTAGGCCAAGAGAGATCCAGGCAGTGGCCATATCGACAACCGCTAAAATCATTCTCATAAGGAATACCTTGGAGTAAACTCGTATAAACTATCCAAGCATGGCACTAGAAATCCGAGTCAAAGGCTTGAAAAAAGAAGAGAGTTACGACAAAAAAAGAAAGAAACCATACTGTACATCGCAGTTGTCGTGAAATCAGGAGGTGCGTCTTATGCCGACCCGACCGAGTATAACTGCGTTGTTTCCACAAAGACCCGGCCGTAGCCGGCGCTCTTTAAGGATATTTATGACCTACCTTCGAGCTAATCTTACTCGAAGAGATCAGAATCGTGCCCGAAAGAATACGGCTAACACAAGCACCGGGCCCGCAAGCAATACGCATATTTTAATAGAGCCGCCTAAAATAATTAAAATGCATGATGGGTAAAAATCAATGCAAAACAGCATATTTGACCTTACTACCAAGATTCGGCAAACCGTCCTGTCAGTATGTTTTCCTGCTTATCCAAAGCGTCTAAGCGCATGATTAGCGGAATAGTAGTTACAGAGCTAGAAAAGGCTCCCACATCCCCCGAGAGTCCATTTCGTCGCTTACGCAGACGACCTGGCGACTAACCGCTTGTGACAAGCATCAGCTCGAAGGAACAGCCAACTGTGAGAAGAGCCCTGTCTCAGCAGAGCTAACGAGAAGAACAACCGAATCTCGACACTGTCTCTTAGTATCATTAGTCGACAGCGTCATGCCATATGCCGCGCCTCATGTGAGCGCACCACTACCAGAACTACAATATGCCCCCCCCCCCCCCTCCCTCTAACAAGATTCAAAGATCTATGGCGCTCAACATCGTACGGCGTCCACAGTAGCCACACAGGTCCTCTCCAGGCCGAATGTCTACGACCTAAAAGTGCAAAAACTGGCCTCAAAATGCCCCTTAATCAACCCCGAGTCTGGTAAAGTAATCTCGGGAAGACAGTACTGCGGCCACTGCCGTCAACAAACGGCAAAGAGAACGGCTGAACTTCTAGTTTGTTTCTGAACCTCTTACTACTCTGATATATATACTATCTGAGATATATATATATATATACCAATGTTTAATAATAGCCCCTTTTGTATCGTTACTCTAGAGAGGTAATGTTTCACAGGTAACAGTTAGCAAAACGTTAGTGCCTATGCCAGCTAGAAACGGACATGTTCGAGGCGGTTGGCGAAGCAAACAAGTATAGAAGAATGATAACAGGTCGTATGTGAGACACGAAGCCGCCTGTTGCGGCTGTTTGAGTGACACATAGGTCGCTAGTCTAGAGACCTTGTTGGTGTCGGTATGATCGACGACGGAAGCAGTAACAGCAGCAGCAGCTCTACGGCTGGTCCGTCTGTTGCCGGCGGCCCAAGGCCGCCTCACTGACTGTCCGGCTGGGTGACGATCAAACGGAACCACGACGAAAAACACCAACCACTTCATGAACTTCGTTGGAACTAGTCGCGTCGAGTAACGCCGTGTCGCTCTGCGCGACTCGCGTCGAAGACTGCGTCCGGGCGGTGTCCGAACGCTTCGGTCTCCTTTTGCTTTGGTCGAAAAGGTTGCTTCAGAAGACTTCTGTTCATCATCGTCTCAGGCGAGCGCTGAACGTTGTTGTTATTGTACTAATGGCCTGCGAAAGCAATATGCTCTCCAGTAGGCCGGCTGTTACTGTTGCTGCCGTCGCGGCCGCCATCCGACGTCGGAAGTCATCCGTATCCGGAGCGCCGTTTTGACGGTGCTCTGGATACGCGAAGTGCGACGTCGATCGGGCACGAACTCAACGAGAAGCCAGCCAGCCAGCGGCGCCCAACCTAAGCTGACATGGCGACGTGGCAGAGCAACCACAATCACATCATCTTCATTAGAAACCGCGGCAACAGACGAACATCAGCAACTAGGAGACATGAGAAGAAGAACAAGAATCAACGAAGGCCAGAGAAACAGCACTGAGAAATCAAGATATATTGTGTGCTGATATTGTTGTTGTTGTTATGATTGTTTTAGTTGTTGTTGTTGTCGTCGATGTTTTTGTTGTTGCTGCTAATGCTGCACCTGTCGATGTTATGGTTTCTGTTGTTGTTGTTGTTAATTCTGCTGCTGTTGCTATCAGCAAAGTTATTGTTGCTGCTGCTGTCGGTGTTGTCGTATTTAACAATGTCGTTGTTGTTGTTGTTGTCGTCATCGTCGTCGTCGTTGTTGTTGTTAGCGTGCTTGTTTTTGTTCTCAGCTTTCCGGCTGTTCCCAATGTTGCGGCGGTGTTTGAGCCCAGGTTTGCTATCGTAGCATCCCTTGTAGCACAGAAATCAAACTCCACTTCAAGACGAAGAATTCGTCGGGGGGGGGCAGTCTCTGAAATCATTTGCGACTGAACACGAAAGCACGACCGATGCTTTTTCTTGGACATAGCGAATAGCCTGTCGTGTTTGTTGCGGTTTACCATGATGGCAAAGTGGCAATACATGCATTGTGTTTCGATGCATTGGTACTTGCTGTGTATTGAAGAAGATTGATTAGCGTGGTCGCTTCAACAACGAGCACGCTCTTCGACGACATTCTGGACTGAGCCTGCCTTCTTTTTCTTGCGCATCGTATCAAGCGCAGCTATCAGGCCGAAGGTGCTTCCGCCGCCGCACGAGCAGATGCATCACATCGCCACGTAGCGCCACGCAATCTAGGTTCATTTACTAACGATGCTCTCCATAGATGCGAAGGCCGGCAGCTAACCACTAGCCGGTGGGATGCGACAACAGAGATGAAGAAGACCGATATGTCGTGCATATATATATATATATATATACACATACTTTTTATATATATACATATGTATGCATACATATATATATATATATTATATATATATATATATATATATATATATATATATACATATATATATATATACATATGTATATATATATATATATATATATATATGCGGTGTGTATGTATATATACGGTTGTCGGCTCGTGCCAACAGGTCGAGCCGCCATGCTGGCGGACGACAGAGTCGTGTAGCAAGCGACCTACAGCCTACAACAGAGACCATTCCATAGACGGATGTTGTTCCAATTGATCGTACTGCCGGTGGTGCCGTTGTGGCTGTCGCTGTTGGGACTAAACCCATCGTCGCTACATCGACGCCGCAGCCGCAAATGCTTAGCAGCAGCAGCAGCTGGCGGTGGGAACACCGCCAAGGTGACAGACACAACCAGATGGCCCTCACACCCCAACAACAACAACAACAACCAACCCCACAAACGGAACAGGTGCTAACGTGACAGAGTCTATCCATTTGGAGTCGTTCACCGACATTTCAGCCTTCACAACACACACCGACATAGATATAAGCACTCAGATACATGCGCGCGCACAACGAGCCCCAAAATAGAATATATATATATATATATATATATATATATACATACAGAGTGTCTATGACACTTCTGGCCATGCTTGGGCAAGATTATTGAATTCGCTAGATTAAGTACTTTTGCTCAAAGGAATGGAAATTACTTGTTTAGGGTGACAGTGAAATGAGATGAAATTTGTTATATTGATTGTAGACCAACGTTGTCCAGCAAAAAAAAGAAAAGCAATTGCTTTGAATTGGCTCGCAAACATCGAGATCCAGTCATGTCTCATTTTTGGAGCTAGATCTAAAATTCTTTTTTAAATCTCGCACCCTCAAGTCATACATTTTGTAAAGCTATGTTCGGTCAGCCATGTCTAGATCTCTCACTCCTAATCGAGACATATAATATATATATATATATATATATATATATATATATATATATATATATAAGCGGGTAGATCGGAAAGTTGTGAAATATTCTTCAATTTTTTTTATTTATTCTCTCTATAGTCTAGAAACGTTGCTTTTTTTGCTTTCTATAGTCTAAAAAGAATTTGTATTCCTTACTGACGTGAAAAAAAAACGTGAAAATAATTGCCTTATAGTCAGAAAAAATAGTCAAAAAACCTTGGTGTTGAATCTGCTCTGTCTGAATTTCTTCGATCGATTATTTCCCTGGAAGCACCACTGGGAGGATTGGGCTATTGGACTTGGTCTCGATGTCGTAACCATATACCTGTCTCGTCTCCTGTAATCACTTTGAAGCAATTCAGAGTCCTCTGCTACCACCGATGAAGGTTCAATTCGATGCGAAATCTTTTGATGCAGATTTGTTACGCCTATATTTTCGTCTCCTAAAAGGTTGCCAAACCTCGTTCTCTTCACCTCTTTGAACCAAACGCAAACTCTAAACAACCGCCATCGATTGAAATTTGACCTGTGTAGATGATGAACGTTTCTAAACAAAACCAACCGGAAGACTTTGGTGGTTTCGGTCTGGCGGCAAAATACAAAGTACTACAACCCTTCGATCCGCCCTCCTGTAATCCTGCTACTAGACAAACCTTGACTTGACAATGCTGTGCTTTTCTACAAGTAAACAAAAAGGCACGTACGAAGGCATATATGTGTAAAATTATGTATTTTGTTTAACACAAAGCACTAAATGCGGGTATTTAGGCCGCAAAGGTTTGTGGTGTCTACGGACGGTTTGGCCTTTGACGGTGGATGCGGATTACCTACCTCTCCCCGTGAATTGTAGTGCACATTTAAGAGTTAACAGGGTCAACGCGCACATGGTTAACGCAGGACACCATGTTCATTAGCACCCAAGCAGTCGTGGCTACGAGAAACGTGCCGATACAGAAGTGCCGCATAGGCTCACTAAAAACGACATGGCAAACTGCTTGAACACTTGTGCCTTCCTTTCAAAAATTACAAAGGACAATTTATTCTGAGAAACTTGAATGCCAATTACGATGGAAAATGGATTTTCTGCAACAACGTAACTCGCATGAGGTTTTTGTGTTATATTTGTGTGAGGCACCGAGTCCAACATAATTGCAATAAGCAGGTTTTCACGCTCGGTATCTGGTGAGATTGTAGAGGCGTGGTGTCCTATGAACGTCTGCAGAATAGTAAACCAGGATACAGTTTGATAGTCTGAAGCACAGCAATCGTCGAAAAGCGTGACGGTGTGGTCTAGAGGTCTAGTGCCCTAGTCATTGTAGTCATCCACCGGAATATTGCCAGTTCGATCCCCGACGTTGATCGAATTTTCTATGAGCGATGCTCACACAGAATAGATGATAAGCCATATAGCACTCAGAGCCAGCGGCCATGCTACCACGAGGACTTTTGGGTAAACCCTAGATAGCTCAACATGTCCAGCCCTCGAAGATAGGGCTCACGGCGCTGCCGAGCCCGTAGGGGACGGACGATGGTCTAGAATTAAAAGGAACGTCCTTGAAAAAGATCACCAGAAAGGAGTCGAACTCTGCAATGGTCACATAGGTCGCATACCGTTATGATAATGCTCAGCCTGCATGCACCTGTGGCGATCTGTTACAAGTAGCTGGAGCATGGACTATTTTACCGCACCTGTCTAACCCTCCTGACCGTTCCGATGATCAACTCACTTCTGAATCATTTACAAAAAGAACACCTCGAATGTTTGGAGGTCATCTTGACCACGTTTGCTTTCCAAAATGTGTGATTGCAAAAGAATGACTATGGAGAAACAGAACATACCGGCGTGTTCGGAAGGAGATGTTTCGTGCTTCTGCCAGTAGCGTAATTGTTGATCCCGGCATTGCGGCTACCAGAGTAATCCTCTTCTAAAACCACCTCATTCACCTTCAGCTCAGCGTTTCCCCGGGACTATTACTAGGTAATCAGTTTGATGCATTTTGAGTTAATCGACTCTTTTTGCTGACTTATCGATATACTTGCATCCTAAGATGCCAAATAGTGTACTCGAGTATAAATTAAGACTGCTATTCTAGATTTAACGAATAAGAAGTATTGCTTACTGATATGCCATTTTAAATTTATATATGTTCAAATTTGCTGTTGTTGGCCAACTGACACCCGGTAATTTACCCCCCCCCCCCCACCCTTGCATATAGATGTACCATACGTTACACTTAAGCAAACCATAGTTTGTCGCTAGGTAAAAACTTAACTGTTATTTGGACTGTTGAGTATTGATTGATTTTATTATTCGCTTGACATGTATACCTGAGTACACATGTCACCATTTTATATCAGGGGGCGCTCTAAGCGGCAGCATATATTATGTTATATGCATACGCGCAACGTATGTAAAAGGAGAGAAAGCAACAGGAGCTTGTGCACAATATTCGGCGGAATTCTGGGCAACACTGCATTTGCCCTCGTCGGTTTCGTACGAATATACCTGAAGTTGTTCGGGTGGTCAAAGCATATTGCCAGCTCAGTCCATCGGCGGTCGGTCCATGCCAAAACCCAATCAAGAGCATCGACATCCTCACAGGGCGAGAGATACGTCGCTGCATCTTGGTGTTCCATGGCCGCTGTGTTAGTGATGACCAAGCAACGAACAACTGACACTCTACTTCAGACTAGGTAGCAGCGCGTTCCAAGGTTACGCCAGCTACTGCAGTGTACAGCATACGCCTGTCACGCTACAATTTCACATCCACACGCGCACATACACACTCATACAAACATTTCACAGGCAGCACACATAAGCGGTCGCTTGTCGAAGCTCATGGACATGGTCAGCTATAGTTAATTCACAACATTCGTTCACCAATTGTCAGACAACAGCTTCTCTTACTAGCAACGTGACAACGGAGTTCCTGTTTAGCTCTGGCTCTCAGACAACGTGCATCTTGCAGATCTCTGCATCTGCGTGGTCATTTCCTGTCGTCGACACTTTTTAGGTCACCCCAAAAACGGCTCAACGCTCGCGCGATTGTCATGTCAACACATAAGCACGACACGCACGCACGTTGGAAGCATACCATCATCGTTATTAACGAATTGTCTCCTGCTGCTGTTGGTGCACGTAACGCATACTAATCAACAACCAATTCGTTTGTCGTTTTTAATTCTAGACAACTAAGACATCGCCAATCTTACATAGACATTACAACTACAACATCGCTGCTGACAGGACAGTCACGCCCTGCGTAGTGAGAACCAACTTTGCAGCTACGATGAACGGTCATATGCTGATGTCGCTCGCCACGACTCTTCCATTGGACAAGCGAGTTGGAAGCGAGTCGCGAAGGACGCCGCGCGTCGCAGCCACCGTTGCAGGGAAGGAAGCTCAGGAGGTGAAGCGGCTGGCGGCAGCATGCGATCCGCCATGATTGTTTTGAACTGAACTCCAACTGACGAACAGTGGAGAGGGTAGGCCGAGAGCAGCGGCGTGCCCATGCTGACACTGGTGTTACTGCCGGCCGCTGCACGCTGGATGGATGGCCGGGCCGGCCATTGGCAACAAAGCCAGCAATCAAGCACGCGGTAGGGGAGAGTTGCCGCTGTGCTTGGCTTCGGCTATGGATTGGCTGTTTGTTGAGCGACGCCTGGGCGGACGGGGGGGGGTGAGGGGCCCCCGCAGGAGGATGTATGTTCATGCATTCAGGAACAAATGTGTCCAGGGAAACAAACCTCCGTCCTCGGAGGTTGTCGCCGTGGTCTTCGTCGATTGTCATCATCATCGGTGGTGGTAGTGTTGTTGTTGTTGTCGTCGTCATCGTCGTTGTTGTTGTTGTTGTTGTTGTTGTTGTTGTTCGTTTGTCGTTGTTGTTGCTGTTTTCTATTGCCGTGGTTTACTCGCGTCAACGTCCTGTTCCCCTCCTTTTTGTCCCGCTCGTTGTATATCCTGACGGGCCTGCCGGCTCGAGAAGGGTGGGGTGGGGTAAATGGCGTGTCCTTATACATCAGGACGGAATGTTTGCGGGACACGATGGGCACGCCGCCGCCGTAGCCCTCAGCAGCAGCTGCCGGATTTTCTTAACGATTACAGCTACACGACGCTGCTGCTACCGCTGCTACCACCTCCAGCGTTGTCGGCGTCAGTTGACAGGGTCGGACGACACCGGACGGATCCGGACAGCCTCGCCAGCGAGTACCAGGAACACCACGCCTGTTTGCCTAGAACCGTCTGCATTTGCCCCCGACCTTAGTGATTCTAACTAAGAACGCCGCCTTCCTTATTCTTCTCCTCCGCTCTGTCGTATCGGATGCATCCATCCGCCCGACCACCCGTCCGCCTGCACAAAGCTAACCCGACGAGAGGTGGACGATAATGAAAAGAAGCAGAAGGAACTGAATACAGGGGGAGCGAAGACTAGACGGAGGAGGGGGGAGTGGGGTGGGGTAATAGACGAAGAACTCAGAAAGGCCGAACAAATAGGGGACTAAGGTTAAGCAGACAAATATAGGAATACACACCGACCCTTCCCTGTGCTCCCCTCACGCCCATGGGCCTGGCTCTATATGACGACAACAACGACGACTCGAGTAAATCCGAGCCAGATCTATATTAATGGCAGGCGCCTGAGGATCGGCTGGTTATTCATTCAATCCAGCTGAGATGAAGATGTTGGACGTTCGCCGCCGTGTTTCGTTTGTCTAACAGTGCTCGGCTGTGCAGCGACCGTTGGTGCTGCTGCTGTTGCTGCTGCTGCTACTATGAGAGCCGCTGTGGACCGTGGCAGGGGTCTACAGCGACAGAGCTGTCCAAGTTGCGCAATCACAGGGGCGGCGGCGGAGGCAGCGCTGGCGCTACCCCACGAGCAATCCCTGACCGTCTTCCCGGAACATCAGCCTGGTTGATGTCGTCGAACGTCGGACATTGCTCACGAATGGGCGGTTCTGGCGAACGGCGGACTATTACCGCGTCGCGTAGATATGCCCTGAGAAGTAAAGGCGGCAGCGGGTGCGGCACTAAGCTGTTGTCGTCCTCCGATTCGATCAGTTGTTACCACCCGTTGCCTTCTTGACGACGATCGACTTCAAAGGTGAGCGGCATACTTTGTCGTCGACGAAAACTGCCCAAAGAGTTGTGAGCCGGACAAGGGAACCATCTGGGCCAGCACTTCATCCGCACATCCGCTGATGGTTGCCCCGTCAACAACGACGATCGACGTTGGCTGATCCGTCTCAACAACAATAACAACACCGACAACAGTAACAACATTAACAATAACAATATCAACAATATCACCACCACCATCACCACTAACAACAACAACAACGTTGCACAGTATCTCGTTAGAGATCTAACGGAGGTTCAATCAAGGTTGGCAGAGTACATGCGCCTATGTACGTCTCATTATATGGCCATCGAGGATGTGCATGTAGACGGCTAATTTCAGCCATTGTATTACGTACGTGTACATGGTGCGCGATGGGCTGTGGGGCGGGCATCTGTCTGTATGTCGATGGGTGCATGGGGTATGTGCACTGTGTGAATGTTGAATGCGCGCATAAGTGTTTCCATCGAGGCATCCGAGACATGCGGGTGGGCTATCTATATGTAAATATATAAGTGAGATTGCATGCTCAGCAGTTTGCTCCCTCCCGGCCGGCCGGCAAACATGTTCCCCACCTCGTTCGGCCACCCCCGGTCACCTACCACCATAGACGCACACAAACACACATAGCAACACGTACACCCACACCGGAATGCTAGCTATGACGCTGGGCATAGTCGATTGTGCTAATTATAATAACGTGCCGCCACCACGTTGTTATTATTACTATTATGATTATTATCCTGATTATTATTGATGTTAATCTTATTGTAATCGTTATGCCTCTTACTGCTCGTATTGTTATTCCGTCGCGGCCGGCGGAAAGCGAGCGGGCAGCGGGACCGGGGGGAACCGCGAACGGGCTGGTGGAACCGTGAACGGAGGGGGGGGAGACTTGGAACAGAACAGTCGAAACTGGGTTGGAACGAACTCGACGAGCAAAGTTCGTACGAGAAGAGGCTGGAGGCGTGAAGAGGGAACACGTAAATGATCCTGATCCTGATGACGATGACGACCACTGGCTCGCTTTGGCGTTGGCGAATAGCAGAATCATCGCATTCCTCCGACTCGTTGGCCAGCCGGTGGTCTGGCTGTTCGCTCTTCATTCTGCGCAGATTATGCAAATCCGCGCGCATAGTTGGAACGATGAGGATATTGGGCATTGGAAGAGGGAAGAACGGGGTGAGTGGAGAAAGGATAACATAGCCGCCGGTCAACGCAACCCATCCCTCTGTGGCCATTTTGCTGGCGGCTCTAACACGTGCGAAGCACAAGTAGTGGCGGTGATCAGCGCGTGAACTGGGTTGGGCTTCTGGGGTCTGCAGCAAAGCTATATAATATATATATATATATATATATATATATATATATATATATATATATATATATATATATATATATATATATATATAATATATATATATATATATATATATTATAGTACGTCCGGTCACGCGCTCGTTTGCTCTGATCATGATAGCGATGATGATGGTTCGCAGCTGATGTGTGTCTCTCTTTATTCGTGGCGGACTTGCAGCAACTTCCCGCGGCAACTATGCCCTCTAACGCAAGCGCCTATATCTTTTTGGCCAAGGAACAGGTACTTCTGTAGGTAAACGTAACAGCGGCGTTTGAGAAAGCCTTTTTCCTTTCTTTCCGCCTCTTCCCCTCTCTTTGTCTGTCTTTATTTATAATTTTATAGCAATAGAATACGCGTTTGTATCTCGTGTGTATGCCGTATAATTTTCTCTGTTAACCGAACGTTCGTTTCCTCATGTTCCGCTTTTCGAGTTATTCCGGCTATTGTAATGTCTCATGATTCTGCGGGGTGATTGATGCGGGCGTGCATACGTGATTTGAAGTCAAGTCGCGTACTTCGATGTAGAGCTACCCCTACACTTCAGAGATAGCCTACCTCAAACTATGGTGCAAATAGTTTCATAGTAGACATGGAGCGAAGGATTGCAGCAGTCGTGGAAGCACTTGCCGAATTTCAATTCGATCGTTTTTTGCAGCACAGCGAGAGCACTAGAACAGTTGATTTGCATACTAATTTGAAATCGGTGTGCTCGCAGATCACTTCCGCTGATCTTCCGGGCGAAGTGGCAGCATCGAGGTGGAAGCGAAATACGCAAGAGAGCATCCCGTCTCTGCACCCCTGAATACCCCTGTTACCTTGCTGGCCTTAACGTCTACTAAACCTGAGTCTACTAGGGTGGTCCTGCTGCTAGCCACAAGTAGGGATGAGAGGGGTTGCCGCAACGGGCAAACTCTGCGCTTCACCTACATCAGGGACTTCTCTCTCGCCTCTATTAGTATCGACTAATCGACGTACCGCACCATCGTGATTCTCCCTAGTCTGTCTGGGTTTTCCGACTTCGCCGATTGCTTAGTGTGGCCGGCCGCCGTGATGTAATGGTAGCGTAGACCTCAAGATTGCAAGATCACTTTTGTGAGGTTCACTAACATCAATGCTAGCCCCTGATGGGGTCAAAATCCAACCGTTTACTATGACCACTCCTACTGCCTGCAGCAGCGGCTACAGAATAGAAAGGTGATAGCTACAAAAATGCCTGCACTTGGTAATCACAGCAACTAGATAAATAACAAAAGCATTAACATTAAGAAAGATATTAATAATAGCTGCTACTTTAAACGCTATCTAGTCAGTTTGGCCAAGAGCGACGGCTGTCTACACCACGGATCATTTAGGCTTGGGATGTCGTTGAGGTGCCAGCTAATGGTGCCTTCGAAGATACGCCATCACCGGAAAAGAAAACACAGGGGACAACCAGATAAAGCTCTTAAGCCTCGCGGCAAGCACCTCGCTAAGAGCAATTGCTCTGCATATATATATATATATATATATATATATATATATATATATATATATATATATATATATATATATATATATATATATATATATATATATGCAAAGGCGGCTCGAAAGGTTAGCTCTGATACAAATTTCCAAAAACAAAATATTTACTTGATTTTCCAAAGTATTTTTGTACCCTTCAAAGTAACCCTTTAATTTCGAAACCATTATCCATAGGAGCATTATTTTCATCCGTAAAAACAGGAAAAGTCGCAAGGAACCAGGGTCGGCGAATAGGGAGGTTGCGGAAATCTATGAATCAAATTTTTCATCAAACATCTGAAATGAGTAACAATGTGTGCGCCGGCGCGTTGTTGTGATGGAGGGTTCAAGAAATGTTTACCCAGAGGCCAAGCTTCTTGCGCCGGACGTTTTTAGGCAATCTCCTTCAAATTCCCCCTGTATTCGAAAAAAAAAACAGTTAAAAGAACCTCGGTGTTAGATCTGCTCTGTCAGAACTATCTTGACTCTCTTCTTGGAAACACTACTGGGAGGATTGGGCTTTGGTGTCGGTGTCGTCACCATATAGCAATGACTCATCTTCTGTAATCACTCTATAAACGGTCTTATGCTCTTGCTTGAAGGTTTAATTTGGATAATTCCCAGAGGGGGTTCACTTGTTGGAAATTCAACCTTTTTGGGAACGAACTTCGCTACCAGTCTTCTAAAATATGGGTCAAGACTGTTGAATCTAATCTCTGAGAAATCTCCGATTCCTCAGCTATCTCCCTGATAGTCATATGACGATTGTTGACTACAATACCGCGAACCTTTTTAACGTTTTCTTCTGTTATTGACGTCGACGGCCGTTTTTAACGGGGGTCATTCCCAAGCTCTTCACTACGCGACATCAACGGTACCACGTATACACAGTGTTTCGGGATCGCTTCTCCATTTTCGGCTCCTTGAAGTTCGCCAACCCTCGTTTTATTTTCTGATTTGGATTAGACTCAAACAATAAACGCCGCCATTGATTGAACATTTTGATGTAGAAGATGAATGGTATTTTAAGCAAAACACAGCGGAAAACCTTGATGGTGTCGGTTCAAATATTAAAATTCAAAACACTGGAACTTTTCGACCCACTTTTATATATATATATATATATATATATAT
The DNA here is from genome assembly GCA_003439945.1 of Dermanyssus gallinae. Lineage (NCBI taxonomy): Eukaryota > Metazoa > Arthropoda > Arachnida > Mesostigmata > Dermanyssidae > Dermanyssus > Dermanyssus gallinae. Next base: position 11,737 of record QVRM01007146.1, on the reverse strand, counting down.
CTATATAGCAAACATTCTCTAGCGTGGCCCTACAAGCAAGAAGAACAACAAGTTTGACCATCTCAGAAATGTCTTGGAGCACTCTGCATAGTAGTGCGTTAACCTACTAACTTAATTCGTAGTAAACTTGTTTGATCTTGTATTCTTGGTCCATTGACGACTTAACAACGTTTCGCGACCAATTAACAGACATGTGCATAGCTGCGCGCATCCGATAACAATCGTGTCCACTGCTGGGTGCCGCGACGGAGAATGATTGCCTATAGTGATCGGACAAGTAGCATCTGCGAGTAGCGAAATTGACAATGATCGAACGAATTCAATTCGATCGATTGAATTCGGTATGTAATATAATGTGATATGTACCTTAAAATTCACAGATATAAGCTGCTGTCAGCGTCAGTTTGCGCTCTACTATTTCTAATTTCTGCGAACGTCTGCTGTTTCAGAAGAAGACATTTCAGGCTTGTGATGAATGATTTGTCATAACGTTGTTTAGAAGTGACTCACTATACTGGCATTTAACACGACAGCTGCGGTGGTGAGCAACCACAGTAGGTTGTATCTTTGTCTACAAGCTCTAGTCTATAGTTAGCTATTATTGTAGAATTTGGTATAGTGAACTGCCCCGCACTAACCGAAAGCGTTACCACTCGTCACTAGGTTGGGAAGGAAACTAAAGACACGAGCCAACCTACACACATGCATGCTGCCAGCTTAGTGGGACACACACACGTATTTTCTAACCAGGCCGACGCTAAATACTGGTAACCATAAAGAGTCGGCGCTCGTATGTGCCCCTGTGTTTACTTAGAGTCGGCGACGCTGATAGGATTTGGAAAACATCGGCCCGGTTGGCCATGACGGCCATCTGCCAAACCCGCACTCGAATTGGTATGGAACAACTTTCAATCATGTGAATATTTTTCTTAATTAGCCCGTAAGCATTCTGCTTACGGGTTCTCTGTGCTAAGCTAATTGGGGCGTGCAGTAGCTTTGCTGAAAGTGCCAGCTTTGGAGCATTTGGATTGAGAATTCTTGGCCGCCGCCGCCTGCTTCAGGTGACTCAGCCTGGGGCAGAGTTGAGAGTCATAGGGTGCATAATATACTGCATTACTAAATAATAACAAGCAAGACAACCACGTTGCGCCGTACCGAGAAACCTGGCATCGAAGCGGCGATGGTTCCAACGGCAGCCGACTTTCCGCACAGAAGATGCATGCGATGAGATCACGATCGTTCTCACGTGCAATAGAATCTACCTTGTGCAAAGGTTAGGCACAAGCAACGCATCGTGCCAATGGCGCGGTGGCCCCACCACATGCTCGTGGAGGTTCTTCGGGGGCGCACAGTTTTGCTTTTTTTCCGACTCTCTCCGGCGGCCGGCCGCCCGGCCAAGAAACAATTTGCCAATGACAAATATGAGATCACTGATAGACAAATCGGCAATGTTCGTGCTGCTGCTACTGGTAATCTATGCTATAAAAGTGAAGAGATATGCATATACGTATATACACACAAAGATACTCTATATATATATATATATATATATATATTTGTGTAGTTTTCCCCAATGTGATCCTCAGTTGGTCGGTTCACGTGGGAAGCGCTCGTCAGAACCGAGCAATCTCGGGAAGGCTGTCCCTAGTCGCTGTCTGGTAGCCTGGGCTAAATGGTTCCAGGGAGAACTAACTGTATCTTCGATCGTGTCGTTGTTCCGGCTGCTGTTCGTTCGGCGTATTTTGGGAGCAAATATATTAGTGTCTCGGCTACCCCCCCCCCCCTCCCGCCGGGACGGGGGAAGATAGAGGGCAAACAATGGATCCACGGATAGAAGCAGTTCGAAGGTGGGGTAGTTTAAGGGGGGCAAAATGACGTGACCAAACTCCATTTGCATCTGACCGTCTTCGGTTCTATTTCCTCGAACGTCGGCAAACAGTACGCGCTACCCGGCGGCGACAACAACACAACGCTGATACTTGCGCTCTTCCCGACACGAAAAACTAGTCGGAGAATCAATTGTGGGATTTTGTTGTTGTTGTTGTTACCCCGGCCCGCGGCTGGCAGCTGGTTGTTTTCGTTCGCATTGGAAATTTCTGCGCAATGATGATAATAAGGACAACAACAACAACGACAAACCCTACCGACATACGCGAGCAACAGTCGCGAGCAGTACGCCGGCGTGATCGCGTGATCTGTCGGTAGTTCTGCTTCTTCGCACACCGAAGAACCATCTCGTTCTGATGACGCCACAATCGCGCACTCTCCACTAACCACCACCATCGCCACCACCACCGCCACCACCATCAACATCAGCACAGTCACAGCGTCGCTGGCTCTTACCGTCGTGCAGCCAGCGATGCTGTGACTGTGCCGAGGCCAAGCTCAGCCAGCATTCAGCGCAGGACGAGCGAGAAAAAACACACGGAGAAGACCAACACGTATCGAACGCAACCGTTCGCTTAGTATTTAGTAGCCCTGCCGGCTCTGGTGCATGTCTATCTATGCCCGGTGTGGCAGCTCATACCTCGTATCGAGTATGCGATATCATCCTCCGTATAGTAGCAGGTTGCGAGTTCATTGTGGCGAGTTTGACGAGTGTGCTCGAGTTACAAATGTGTATCTCTCGGCAGGCCCAAGGTTGACTCAGAGAGAGCTCAGCTCTGCGCGCGCGCGACCTGCCGCCGCTGCTGCTCGAATACTTGGCCATTCAGCCTCTCGGGCCTATCCATGTTGACCACAGACAGTCGTGAGACGACGTGTTGTTGCTGCGAATTGCGAATGTGTCCGTCCACACAATGGTTGTTGGTCAGATGAATGGATGGCGTCTGAGCAATCTTGGACCTTGACCATTGGTCGCCCGACCAGCCGCCATGTCAATGCGCGTGTGTGTGTGTATGTATGTATTTTGGAGTCAAATAGTGCCAGCTAATGCTTAGCAGAAGATGCACGGCAGTTATTTTTACCTTGCCGGAGCTTTTAAATTCTCGATTAAAAAACCAATATTCTTGGTGAAATTAGTAGTGGGACTCAAATAATTTGAGTCTTCATCCAAAACGGATTTGCGGTGTGCCAGCAAGATTAAGCAAAGATTCATGCATTTACCTAATCTTTGCGAGATGGTCGACCTAACGTAACGATTTGCCATTACAAAGGTTTTTTTTAATCATATTGTCAAAAATTTGTAAACACTTGTTTTCTTCTTCTCCTGACTACGTATATTGTTTGACAAGTAACCAGAAGTTCCACGAGGTAACGTCACAGGCGTTTGTGGTTAGCACCTGTCGTAGACAAAGAAAAGAACATCTGTACTGTGATTATGATTATTAATTATTTTTTGTTTCAATAACTAAACGGCTGTGCAAATTAAAGCTGAGCTAGGCGGAGTTTGCGGGTACTCTGTACCGGCGTCGGCGATGTTTCAGTTTTAGACGAATGTATTAAAGCGTGGCCGGCCATCAACAAGAAGATTGATGGATTAAGTAAAGACATCAACAAGATTAGAAATGACAAAGCTGTGTGCAAGGTGAGCGCCACGGTTGCTTACCATCGATTAAACACATAGAAACACGTAAAGAATCATTTTGCGGCAGTGTTTGTCTTTGGAAGACTTTGGACTTCGATTAGTGACCCGAGTTGACGAGCCTTGGATTCCTACACTATACGGCCAAGTCGAGACAGCCGTCAAAACTGTGTACAGCGCCTCATGAATGTGCCTCGAAAAAGACAAAACCTGTTTTTTTGCCAGCCTAGAAGATAGCCACTGTTTTTGGAATTCACAAGGAATGCTCCTCATTGGCCACTTACTTAAAAAGATCGAGCAGTCATTGGATAGAGATGACCGCAAACATACAAAACAAGTGGTGCTGTAGAGATGCATCTAAGATGAATAAATAACAAGTCATACAATAGAGATAACCGCAAGTATACAAAACAAGTGCTCTTAACACTACGTGTTGGTTGACGCGTTCACCAACTTGCGGAGTTTTGACTGGTTATCGCATCTCTTCGTTCTGATGATGGTTGAAATTATTTTACTGTATTGATGATATGCTACACACACACACACACACACAGGGGAACGCCTTGGGGGTTCAGCAAAATAAACATTGGACGAACGGGAGAGAGAAGACGAAAAATATGAGAGGAGCCTGAAATAAAAGCGGCAACGGCAACGAACGATGGATAAGATAGGCGACGATTGGGTAACGAAAGCGCAAACGCTCTCTGATGATCCCGCCTCCTCCCCACCGCTGTATCGGTTTGAAAAGGGTTTCAATCAGCGAGCGGTTCGTTGAAGCATTCGAGAGAGCGCCCGTGATTTGCAGATTCGCCTGCAGACTGAGCAAACAAGACCCCAGAGAGAGAGAGAGCGAGAGAGGGGGAGATAGAGAAGCGGGAGATAGAGAAGTTCCCATAAACGACCGGAGACGGTTCCCAACAGACGAACTTTGCTGTATTTGCGCACGTTCCCTGGCTCTATTATCACCACCACCACCACTACCAGCCGCACCACTACTTCAACTACTAGACGTTGGACGGCCCTGCTGCTGCTGAAACGATAGGCCCTTCTTCTACCCGTACTCTTCCTCTAGATTTCTCTCTCTCTCTCTGTCTACGTATCTCTACGTCCCCTGGCCCTTTTCGTCGTCATTTGCCAGCCCTTACCGATTATCGCCTACTACTACTACTACTGCTGAGCTCACTGCCACAGGGCAAGGCGTTGAAGACTGACGGGAGAACCGCAATTCTCTAGAAAACTACCCGTTAGGTCTACTAAACCCCCGTCTTCTTCATCTATATATATATATATATATATATATATATACCGTTGTATTGCCAATTCTCCCCTCCAGCCACTCCTCCCGCCAGACCTACCTCTCCCTCGTACGGACCCTGGACGTTGGTGTCGTTGGGTGAGTCGCTTCACTGGCTGGCTGGCCATCTACCCGGGTCCATAGCTCTATTCAGTTAATCCTTTCGCTGCTGCTTCTGCGGCAGTGATCGGCGATCGGCGGTTCCGTTCGCTCCGTTCTTGGCCCTGCCGGAGAGAACACCCTCTCATCTCATCCTGCGCCGGCATGCCCATAAGCCAAACCCGTCGGCGGTAGCAGCAGCAGCAGCGGCAGAGACAATACGCACCACCTCGAATCTCCAGTAGGGCTACGACCACAACTGCAAGCACCAGCTGCTGCTACTGCTGTTGTTACTGCTTGTGCTCCTGCTGCTGTTGCTGCTGATACAGCCACTAGGAGTAGGCAGCGATGGCGAAAAACACACACTGCCTTGGCTCAGCGCGAGGCGGTCTTTCGCTGCATTTGCTGCTGTGACTGCTGCTGCTGCATTAGGTTAGGTAGTCAGTCAGTCAGCCGCTCCTTCGGCGGCTGCCCCCAAAGCCCTGCCGGTCGTGTGCTTCTTTCTTGCGTTTCGTTCGTTGATAGGGTGTTTGTGTCGGGGGTTCGTTCCGACCCTCGACTATTTACTCGTGCCTAGCCTAGTTACTTCGAACTACTCGAGGTAGCCTCTGGCCTCTTTCGTCCCGCTCGCTCGCTCGTTCTTAACCTAACTCTGTGGCAGAGAAGTTACGGAGCTAGAGCATTGCCATGTGATTTCTCTCTCGCGTACTCCGTCTGTCCGTCGCTCTCTACCTATCTGCCTTGTTCCTTCGCCCGCCCTCTGTTCTCTATCCTCCTCGCACTTTATTCGATCTCAATCAGTTTGTATTTCTCGCTCTGATTCTCCTTATTTCCCCCGCTTGGCATCTTGCACCTCATCACCATCACCATCATCATCATCCCCACATTCCCGCCATCATCCTCATGGAGAGCCGTTTCTCTTCACCGTCTCCTCGAACGCTCGGATATCTCGTCGCTGCCATAAGCCTCCGAGCCCTTCGATTGTTGTTGTTGTTGTTACTGATGTTGTTGTTGCTGTTATTGTTGCTGTTACTGTCGTCGTCGTCGTCGCTACCGCCATCGTCATTGTCGTCGTTATTATTGTTGCCTCACTCGGTCCGCGGTTCTTCGTCCAACATCGTTCGCGAGTTTTCAAGATATTGATGACTCTCGAACGTGACCGACAAGCCGAAAATCGCCGCACATGCCAAGCCCACCAGAAAGCGCTGCCAATGGTGGTGGTGGTGGTGGTGGCGGCGGCGGCGGCGGCAGGGGGCGGCGGCGGGCTGCGTCGACTAAGGCGCTAGCGTCCAAGACGATGACATTACGCTGAGGCAGCGGCGGACGCAATTGCAGGGCAGTTTAGCCAGGCAGCCCTCGACGGGCCTGCGACAATAAGAAGGAGCCAAGCTAACGGGCGAGTGGGCGAACGAGCGAAACTTGCAGTGGCGTTCATACTTGCGTCTCTTTGTATGACCGGCCTCTCCTGCCGACCCAGCCCCGAGTCCGCCCCCAGCCGCCTGGGCCTTCTAGTGTGCTGGGCTGGGGTCCGTCCGCCAAGGGGGGCGCGTGAAGTGTCTCTGTGTGCTGTGTATGTGTTGTGTCTATGTCTGCACTTGTGTGCCTGGTGGTCAAAACGAACCAGCGCCAAAAACAAGCGAAGTGTATACGTCGAAAGCCGACCCTAGTTGCAGCTAGTGCACGTTAGCAGCTTCTGCTTCTGCAGCAGCAGCAGCAGCTGCAGTCGCTTCTACTGGTACTGTGGTCACCTCTCCCCGCAAGCAATACCATTAGGTAAAGATGCTGAGCTTTTAATGGTTGGAACCAACGACACCGCATGCCCGTGGCCTCTTGCCGTTATTTTGGACTGTTGTTGACTAACTTTGTCAGCAGATCGACTCAGCTGTTACAGTGGACCAAGAAGAAGATGATGATGAAGAAGGATTAGGCAATGCACTGGAGTGATGGAGGTTTTCGGCTAAATTGCGCGGGGGGTCCGGCACGTACTGCGGCTTCGCGAAACAGCTGGCCTCTGCAATCTGTGCTGTCGCTTGTTTCGATTATCCGTGGGTATCCTGATTCGCGCATGTAGACTTGAACTTACCTGTAACTAAAAACAAACATGTCCTCATTACTATTACGATCTGACGAGCGTAGCAAATCATTTTATTGAGCACTTGCTTTTACGCAACAAGGCCTATTCTATATTTTGCAATCTGTCGTATATCCGATAGCATGTTTGTTGGATGTTTGCATAGACAATAATTGTTGAAAACACGTGGAAGCCGATGACGCTCTATTCAATGCATGCTCTACGACTGCAACCGTAGAACAGAAGCAGAATCTGTTCCATACTACCCGTACTTTTTTTCTAAAGTGCTCATAGAAAGCAGATACATGTTGTAGCCGTACACGCGCTGTAAGATATAAATCTTTACATCAATTAACGTTTTAGCAATATTACGGTTCTATCGTTCTCGCTGGTTACAGTAGGGAATTTAGGATCATCACTTCCAACTATCGCCCTTACCTGCGGGTCAACATCGAAGGCAGTTGGCCAGTTTGAAGTGCTCATAGTGCTCGACCGCTTAATGATGACACCCTGTTGGTGCATCGTGCTTACTGATAGTGAACTCTCCGCTTGTTGCACAGCCTTCACATGCATCAATCTTTTGTAAACCACATACGACTGGTGAACAAAGAGTGAGGCCGTCCGAACTTGCGCCTATTCTGCGTCATTTTTCGCCACTCATTAAGTAAATAAATTATTCTTAATTTTACTTTTGCAGGTCTATTTTGAGCTTGCTTGATTCCTTGATAATTGCCCGTACAACGTTTTCGAACACTCTTCCACTTATATATTGCCGACTGCCTAAGTCCAGTTTCTGTAAATTAGCTTAAATTAAAAATAGAGTAAATCATCTTCGCAGCTACTGGCAAATGAATCTGAAACTAGTGTTTGCTTCTTCTAATGCTATCATCTAATAATTATAATAATACTATCGTATTTGCGACTATTGATAGGGCACATGCTGCTGTACTATGAACACACAGAGTAACACCCACCTAGTAAAATACCTCAAGCTTCCTATAATTAGACTTGTTTCTTAGATGTTCGCAACGCTCAATAAGAGGCAAGTCGACCCCTAACGAGCAGAATTTTCTTGCAGAGAGAAACGTTGCTATCGAGGCACGACATCTGTGCGGCAGGTAACGATACGTCCAGAAATAGCTCCAGCAGGAGAACTAGGGGAAGTATGCCTATTGCTGCCGTTGTTGTATCACGCTCCGTCGTAAGAAACTGCACATAAAGACGACGACGATCAGCTCAGCAGACTAACTGTCTGTACGGTGCGACATGGCTAACACGCGCAAAACATGGAGACCGTGTGATCATGCTGTTATAGGCAGCACGATCACAACAATTTGTTGTTGCTTTCGTTGGAGACACCCTTCCCTTTGGCGCGTTCATGTTCATTCGTAGTCTTCGTATCCGTCACCACTGTTCTCCCTAGCCCGCGTTTCCGCCAATCCATCATTGTTGAGCCTTCACAGTAAACAGTGGCCGTGCTGCTGTTGCCCTGCTTCCCCCCCCTCCCCCCCCACACACACAGCCACCCCACCACTAGAAGGAGCAAGGCGACCCAGAATCTCAGAATAGGAAGGAGGCTTGGCTCGATAGCCGAATGTACATTGGGCTTGCTTTACGCCGGGTCCTTAGCGGGCGTACTCTTCTTCCTCTTCTCCAACGTTGCCTGCGTGTCGTCGTGTTTGTCGTCGTGTCTGAATCGTTGTCGTGGCGGTGGTGATCCGTAGCGGTGGAACGCCAGCCCTGGCCGCTATGGGCGCGCAACGGCTTAGCCTGCTGCGCTACGAGCGGCGACGACGACGACGACGACAACCGCGGCCTCAAGACATCCGCACCTCTTCAGCCTACTTTGCTGTAGTAGCCAGCCGCAGAAGCAGAAGCGTTCGCCGCAGGACGCCACTGACAGCAGGCAGGGCAGGACGGCGCGGGGCGGGGAGAGGAGAAGGCTCTCTTTTGGCAAAGTCTTGCCGTAGCAGGAACCGCGGAAGGCAGCTACCACAAATAGATTTTCTTTCACCTTTCCTCTCTCCTCAGCAAACGTTGCGCGGGGCGGGGGGGGGGGGTGGGGGCTGGGGGCAGTTGCGTACTCGTTCTATCTGTACGTTTCTATCACTCCTCGTTATTTTCCCCTCCTTTCGATCTCTCTCTATTTCATTGCATGCGCTTGCTCTTCTTCACTCGCTATATCTCTTCGCCGCTTCTTGCTTTCCGCATGTTTGCTGGCCCGGCATAGCAATGGCGCAGCTGCAGCAGCAGCGGCATCAGCAGCAGTGCTGCCGTCCTAAGGCACGGCACCGTTGACACGCACGGGAAGGAGGCGGCGCAAGAGGATCTCGCGGCCAGGGAGCTCAGCGGTAGCCGGCGGTCGTCGGCTTTGCGTGCGAAACCTTCTCGGAGCTGCCGTTGCCGCCGCCTCCTCCAATGCTTGGTGCCCCTCCACCCTTTGAGTTGACGGTTGTTCGCTCGCTTGCAGGGAAGAGTACACGGAGAAAACAGGGAGGCATCGTCATCGCATCATGGGACGGACGCGCCCCTTCACACAACACGAGGAGGAAGAAGAAACGACGACGACGCCGACAACAACAACAAAAACAAGAACAACAATAAGGATAACAACAACAACAACAACAACAACAACAAACCCCTGAGCTCCGACCCGGTAGGCCCCGTTCGTCTTGTCTCTCTGTGGTGGCATCGTCGCTGGCCAGCTCGGCTGTTTGGACGGCCTGAACGCTGCTGACTTGCACTTTGTCTCCCGCCGCAAAGGAACCCCGACGACAGTGAGTGACGACGACGACGACAACGACGAAGCAACTGCCATACCACAGCCAAAGCTGCCGGGCGGGTCGCGGGGGGGGGGTGATGGGGTAGTGAGAACAGGACCCTTACAGCCGGCCGCCAGCAACAAGACCGGCAAAGGCCCACCACTCCTTTCACAGGACGTCCTACGACGACCACACTGCTACGACTTCGACAATGACTACTGCTAGCGAGAGGCACCACGAAAGTGAGAGAGCAATAAGGGAAGGGATGCGAATGCGAAGCTACGAGGCTACGCGCGTTGGATATGGCCATGGCCGCCCATCTGACTCTGTTGACGCTCCATAGAGCGAGAGCATCGAGCGGGGGGGGGGGGGGGGGTAACTGAGCCGCTGCAAGCGCGGGCAAACGTGCGCTGGTGTAGTAGTGGTAGACCACTGCAGCATTGCTAGCAACAAACCCCTTCTCGATAAGGCACAAACAACTCATCGGGCGGTATGGCATGCCTGGCTTCACGCTGGTGATGTGCGAAAGCATAGTACACGGCGACTGGTGCGAGTGCAAGTGCCGGCGAATATATTTATGTATGTATATATACTCGTACTTCCCTTTTTATAAATATGTATCAGAACTTTTGATTTACTCTCATGTATATATATGTATAAATACACAAATATAAGGAAACGGTTAATAATATACACGTGCTACAAGTAACGCATAAATGGCAGACCTGTGGGTAATTTATATATATATATATATATATATATATATATATATGTGTGTGGGTATAGCGGCTTTAGTTCCTTTGAATAACGACGCTTTAGACCTAACTTGATCTTTAGGGCGAGTTCAGTGATCTTGCGTAATGACCAGGAAACGAAACCTTCTAAGCTGAAACTAATTTTAGATTACAGCTCAAAACTAAATATTATCTATATTGACGTCTTCAAAACTACAAGCGTGACTGTTGTCCCGGGCAATCTTGTCCCACGAGTTGCCAATGTTAGTGTGATTGCATAATGCGTCATATTATATGCGCTTACAATTGTCAATACGTTGATAATCTGCAGCTAATTTTGTGTCAATATACCTTGCGTTAGAATCAATGCGGCATAATTGGCAAATGCTCTAGTTTAGAAAGTTTCCTCTTCTGGTGATTACGAAAGATCACTGAACCCGCCCCAAAAGTTAAGTCAGGTCTAAATCGTCTTTATTCAAAGGAACGAGAACCACTACACCTACATATATATATATATATATATATATAAGCACCCAAAGATATGCCATTTATGCGCTGCTTGAAGCACGTGTATAGTATGAATTATTTTTTCTTATATATGTATATATAAGATATATATATATATATATATATATATATATATATATATATATATAAATACCCGTGACAGTTGATATACAAGATTAAAGCGTGAGTGCTAGTTCCAGAGTCGCCGGCCATCTCCTCCACATCATGCCGCCTACAAATGAATGCATCTACATCTATACAAAACGGTGCACGGCATAGCATATACTGAAACGCTAAAAACGCTACGTTTTTCTAGCCTCACGGCATTAATGTTTTACGATCGACCAAAATCCAATTTGAGAAGCTGTAGAGTTATGCGACTATCAAAAGCTGCGTGGGCCGTTGAGTTGCCAACAGCAACAGATGCTTTGAGCAGATAACTCAAAATATAAGTCATTAATTTGGGTTATGCGACCTATTTAAGTTTTAAATATTCCCGCTTCTCCTAAACAGACATTACATTGAGATGGATGCTACTAGCTTCTTTTCATATGTTTGCATATCGCAACGGATCAACAACGTGTGCGTCTGCTTGTGTGTTTCTGGGCGCGCGTGTGTGTGTCTATAGTCCTGCGTTCATTATCCTACGCCATTTCGAGGACATTTTTATGCAGGTGGTCGTCGTTGGCGAAAGCATATATGAAACAGAGTAAAGGAGCATCAGATGTGCGTCATTATCTTTTTCGA
>QVRM01007145.1:0-42824 GCA_003439945.1 Dermanyssus gallinae | reverse complement strand
GCGCCCTCAGCGAGGGCGATTGCGGCGGCGGCCGGACCTGCAAACGAACGTGCGAAATGTGCAAAGCTCCTCAGGAAGACACATTGGCAAAATACACAAGAAAAACAACGATTGACCGCTGACCGATGAAAGCTCGTCTTGACTTCACCCACGATAAAATGTCATGGACAACTGAGTGCCCACGACACGATGTCATGGACTACTGAGTGACACAGAGTGTTTTTTCGGATGAAAAAGTTTAACTTTGATGAACCGGATCGATGTAACTATTATTTCTGAAGTTCGCAAGGAAAACGAATTTTGTCAAAACGGTCACTCAGGTGGCGGTTCAGTGGTGATCTGGGCTGCTGTCGGGTATTACAAATCGCTGATTGTTTTTTTAGACAGTCGTGTTTATTCGACGCGCTACGGGGATTTACTAAAAGAGCAATCGGCGCATTTTAAGCTGATGGGAGGGCCAGACTTCGTTTTTACGCACGATAACGCCCCGACTCATACCGCCAGGCGGATCGCAAGCTGGTTCGACCAACGTCACATTGAAAGTCCTTCGCTGGCCTGCACTCTCACCTGATCTTAATATGATCCAGAATGTGTGGAGCTAGCTCGAACATTAAGTTTACAACCGATAAAAACAATTTTCGAGGCTTGGGACGAGCTCTTGCAAATGTCATCCAAAATTGTTTAACACATACCAAACCGCACTTTTGAGGTTATCAGACTTAATGGAAAATTCACTGAGTATAAGTATAGTTGCTAAATGCCGTGAAATCCCAATGCCGTTAATCCGCTTAATTAATTTTGTTAAACAGGTATATTGCTAGTGTCCTTACATTTTTTCGCGTGTAGCTGTGCCATATGTGAAAATCTCGTGGTTCAAAGTAATCCGAGACTCCAAATGTCGATAGAAGTTTCCGCTGTTACTCTCTGAGCAGTATCACTGTGATCTTTACACGATTGCTATAATTAATGCGTGAAATGTAAACAAAATGGGTGGCCCTATATTTTTTTCGGGGACTGTATATATATATATATATATATCTAATGTTAAAAATATAAACAAATTTATTTTCGTATATTACATTATGTTTGTGGGACACATATTACAAGAGATTAGCTAAGCCAGTGTGCCTAGCGGTATGTATTGTGACTATCACGTGTCCGCCTCGTCTAGGCTAGGCCGAGACCACTTCAGAAGTGTGCCCCGAACGGAGGCCGCGTTTCCACGTTGTATGTCGAGATCCAGACGTTGTTTAAAAAAGGACGACGATCTGTTTATCACCGGTGGACTGATCTAACAAAGTGCCGACTTTGCGGATCAGCTGTCTGGTCCGAACACCAGGACCACCCATGGTCTCAACGCAAGTGGCCAGAATTCGTGGGGATACCCAATTGATGAGTATTTTCTTAGCTTGCTGGTCTCCGCAAGGTGGGCTGCATAACCGGCTTTGGATGCGCCGCCACCGACCATAGAAGGTGGCTAAGTAGTCGGTAACGGTTGCATCCCAAACCAGCATTTTGCCTTGCTCGAATGGTGTAAGTGTCATCCGTCTGGACGCCTGCCGTCCTCCACGCAGAGGCCCGGGGGTTCGGGATGCACGGACGACCGCATGATCTGAGGGCTCTGCTAAAGGTCTCATTGATAGCGGCATGTCGAGGGCGTCGGCCTGCGCTGATGATACACGATAGGCCGTGATGTCCCAGTTTGTCGACGGGGTGACCACATTGACACCGATGGGGGCTAACCAGGTCTGTCCCCAGTCGTAGGCCTACTGCTATACGAATCGTCTCTCGTCGTCAAGAAGGGTGCCTATGGGTGCACTGGGAAGCGCGTGTAACCAGGCGCCTGAATCCTTGGCGGACACGGCGTTTAGGCGAGCTCTGGTCGTGTCGTCCGGAGCTTCATTAAAGAGCCGTCGTTGTACTTCAGCGTGTAAAGGGGCACTCCAGTCATGTTGAGATAGTATGTTGTCAGGCCTGCCACCGCACCGGGCCTCAAGGTTCCCCTGAAGCTGGGCTAGGCGGCTTCTAAACTGGCCAACTCCTGCTGTATCTAAAAGGGGGGTTGCCCTGTTTTCTGCGCTTAGCATGCAGGAGACTATGGCAGGACCGGCCAAGGTCTGTAAGTTCGAAACCCCGAGGCCTCCTTGAGAGACGGGCAGTAATGCCTGTTGCCCGTGCGCTAGGTGGTGAAATGTGTTGAGCAGAGCCTCGAGGGAGACATGTCAACTCGTTGAGCGCTTGCAAGTCGTCCCGCCGATTGGATAGGTCAGCTCCTCGAAAAAGTGGATGAGTCTCAAGAAGAAAAGAAGACCTGAGTAAGAAGAGTCCCCGATGGGCTCCTAGAAGAGGAAGGCGAGCGGCGGCATTTTCCAGCTTTACTCTCCAGCGCTCGATTGCTGCTGGAAGCCCTTCGGGACAAAGTGGTACACCGAGTAGTTTCCAGATCGTCCTTGGCAGTCACCTTGCAGCCGGGCAGGAGGTCTCGAAGTAACTGTATATCTGGGGAAGCCTCACCGGTAGAGCCCAGGGTGCATACTTCACATTTGGCAGGGTTTAGCTCCAGCCCAGATATTACAACCATAGTTAAGGACCCGTCGAATGTCCTCCGCTACTGTATGAACGTTTCCTCCTAGTAGGCCATCGTCAAGGTACCAGAGGTTCAACGGGCTTTTAAAGGAATCTACCAGATCCTTAATACCCAGACAAAACAGAGGTGGTGCTAAGGGGTCTCCCTGCTGCAGTCCGGTGGCGGACGAAATAACATGCTCAGGCAGGACCAGATGGGAAGGATGCGATAAGCAGCCCGACGTGGTGCAATAGATGAGGGGCGTGGGATGCAACGACCTCATCAGATGATCGCGTCTCATACTGTTAAAAGCGTTTCTAAAATCGAGCTTCACAAGAACCCCTGAGCGTTCGCGAGAATCGAGAAAAGCACGAGTTGCATGAATGGCTACCTCGGTCCCGCCCGGCGTTGCAAATCCAACTGATGTGCACCAGTTGCGTTAGAAATAACGGCCTTGTTGTGGTTACATCCGATTTTTGCGGCGAGCCTGCGTAGCGTAGACGAACAAGCAATCGGACGTACCGATCCGTTCTTTTTCTTCAGGGCAAATAGTCTTGCGCCGAATATCAACGGTTGAAGGCAAGGAGGGGGGTTGCCCCAAAGAAGAATGTCTACAGCCTTTGCCAATGCGGAGAGCAGGCTAGCGCGACGTCGTTGAGGGACGGTGAAAGAAGGTCCATTAATAGCCGCGGTCTCATAAATATATAATATATATATTATATATATATCTATATATATTATCTTTTTTTTTTTTTAATAAATGATAATAAATAATAATATATATTTATATTTTTTTTTGATGACCGTTTGAATGCGGTGGAGTTCGGTCGTGTTCGTGTTGGCTCCCGTAAATCAACTAGTACGAGGGGCTTAACTGCGATTTTCGTAGTGATCATTGCATCATCTAGACTTTTTATAGTGAGTGTTCGAACAGTGCACACCATACGCCTGGAGGCACTCTGGTTACTCTTCAGGGAGTCCTTATTCCTCCAGGGCTTTCTGACAACTGTGTTCGATCTGCTAACGTCATCGCTAGCAGTAAGCTTGTGCCTAACTTGCGGCGGGGGGTCACTAGGGCTTAGAAGCCGAGAAGCCTGTGCAGTCGTTGTAGCCCAGTGGTAGCCTCATCGGTTGCCAGTTGTGGGCCCGGTTCAACTCCCAAGAGTGGCAATTTTTGTTTGTGTTTTTTTTGCGTCTATTCGTTCCAAGGCATTTGGACAGCTAAGACGATGCCGGTCGAGTCTAGCGGAAGTAAGCCGCCTGGTAGTTTGGATATATCCAGACTCAGGAGCGCAATCGCCAAATAGACACCAATCGCTGCCCAAACCGATGTCTCGAAGCCGGCTGAAGAGGGCTTGCAGCGCATCGCCTGGTGTATCACAGTTGATCCAACCACAGGTGCCGGAACTTCGGAAATCTCAAACGGAAGTGTAACACTAGGGTGTAAGCGAAGAAAAGGTTCCTCTGTAGAATCAGATAAACGCGACGAATCGTTTACGCTAGTGGTGTCAAAGCGTGAACAGAAGCTTATGTCTCGTGAGCAACGTCAGTTGGACAGGCTGAAAATGGAGGCATCTAGCGGTCAATTCAACGCCTTCAAAGAGGTCATACGGAAAAACCACAGAGGATTTAGCTTCTAAGGAGTTCGCTGACGATACATTATTGCAAGGTTATTCATTCTAATTGTCCTGAGTGCAAGATATCAAGCAATAAGGCCGCTATTTCTGTGTGGGTCAACACAGAGGATGCGGCTAGGAAACTAACGCAGCTCTCTGCAATAGGGTCGATACCTGTCACGGTAACCTGTCCAGCACTAACTTTCAGGCGAGAATTCAAGGCGTCGATGTTGCGTTTACAGACGAGCATGTTCGACGTTTATTCTAGGCAGGTCACGCTGGCAAGACCCCACTCAGCAAGGTGATCCTGACCTTTGACCGTCAACCGCCTGTGTCTGTCTTCCTGGGATCTAAAACCCACTCCGTCGTACTTGAGCCCGATCAACCGAAGTTGTGTTACAATTGTCAACGAGTGGGACATCTAGCTTTTTTCTACTTCTTCTTCAACTTTTCGCAAGGCCTGCAAAAAATGTGGAGGTGGGATCACCTGGCTTCAAGTTGCACAAAACAGTGGAGGTGTGTTAACTGTAGTGGCCCCCACGTGGCCGGATCGCCTTCCTGTCCGCGTGTGGCCTACCTCCGCGAGCGGAACAGGATTATATTGGAGACGAGAGTTCTACAACAAGTTAAGGCATCGCATTCGTCTGCATCGATTACTGAGGCTCTTGATGTCACAGCCACTGTCGTGAAAGACGTACAACCCGGAGGTTTCATCAAAGATAAGGCTTCGTTAGCTGCAGTTTTAGGAGCATTTCTACCACACAAGAAAGCTCCTCACCGCAGCTGCTCCTTCCCAACCCACGACCGCTACCGAAGCCCAAGCGGAAGCGAACTAACACATATAGGACAACACCGCGGTATGCTGCTAAACACAACACAAAGAGAAACACCCGCAAGACGTCTTGCAGAGCGTGTTAGATGTTAGAGGCGCCTTAAAAGACGTCGCTCGGATGTTAGAGGGTCTCAGTCCTGATCTGGCAGCAGTTTTGAAAACGATTACGGAAGCCCTGAAACCTCTGTTGGCTCTCCTTCCACTCGCAGAGAAGCTCAAAGCCTTTGCATCATAATGCCAGATAATAACCCACACGGAACTGAGACCGCGCATGCGTCAATAGTGCTGGATAACTCCAACAAGGAACATGTCCGGTTTGCAAAGGTGTCTTCACGAGGAGGGGTCTTGCCAGACATATATCGGCCAGACATGCTGACGCCGCCAACTGGCCGTCCACATGTCATCGGGCTCTGACGGAAGAACTTGATATTGACACTCTACTCGTCGACATTCAGGCAAACATGCGCCAAGCCAACTGCTACGCATTTTACCCAAATCGGTGAGGCCTACTGTTGCGGAGGACCTTACCAACGTTTTCTCAAACGTTGCTAAGGACAACGATTCTACGCCTGGTACTCTTTGTTCTCCTTCGCTCCGGTCGTGCTACGGCTACCTCGATTTGACAAAGACGCTCGGTCCCGGTCTGTTTTAATCAGGAAGAACTTACGCAAATTTTCAGCGGGTAAAAGGCTCAAGGACAGCGTACGAGGGATCAGCATCTAAGGCCTTTCTCGACGACGATCTCCTCAGACGGG
Source organism: Dermanyssus gallinae (assembly GCA_003439945.1). NCBI lineage: Eukaryota > Metazoa > Arthropoda > Arachnida > Mesostigmata > Dermanyssidae > Dermanyssus > Dermanyssus gallinae. The sequence goes on along the minus strand of QVRM01007145.1, from coordinate 37,055 downwards.
TGAAGGTCAAGCTGTCGGAAAGCGATATCTCCGGTGCAGCTAAATTGGTGAGTTCCGAAGATACCCTAGCGCCAATCAACGAAAATACGGAAGCACTCCGCTCCGAACACCCACAGGCTCCTCGGAATCTAACCATGCCTATGTTCCCGGCGGTCACACTGCCATCTTCAGCCTCGCGCGACGAGATACCGAACCCCATGAAAACCTTCAGTCGGAGTTCAGCTGCCGGTTTGAATTTTATGAGACCCGCCTACTATAAGACCTGTTGTTTGGTGCACTGGGTCGTACGGCTGAGCGACTAACTGACGCCATTGCCAAAGTAGTTGATGTGCTAAGATGGGGCTCGCCCCCATCCTGTTTTTATGCCACTTATAATATCTTCAGAGACAAAAATGTTTGCACGAAAGAAGATGATTATTACGCCCGATCGCCTGTTCCTCAGTCGTTCACCGATTGGCGGCCAAAATCGGCTGTCAAAATAATAAGGACACTCTTTTAGCAGCTCTTGGCGAACACCAGCTTGGATTCGCTACCCCTGGCGGTACAAGAGGTAGCAGTGCACAGAGCCCGAACATTTCTGCAATCGCGCAAAGTGCTGACGGTGATAGTCAAACTAGATTTCCAAATGCTTTTATTAGCGTTCGAAGAGACCATCTACTCCGATCCGTCAGTCGTGGGTACCCTTACTGTTTCACCAAACGAATCTGGCGTGCGGTCAGTCATCACAAATAGTTATGCCCTTAACACAATGCTATCGCAAACAGGTCTTCAGCAGGGCGATCCCCTGGGTCCTCCACATTTCTCTTTATGTATCAAGGAGATGGTAGATGCACTACGATCGCCCCCAATGTCTGGTACCTGGATGACGGCGTTCTGGGTGGAGACCTCCCGACAGTGCTGGACGATATTCGAAAAATCATTGATGGTGTCATTAATGACTTGATTCTGATCCCGAACAAATGTGAAGTATATGTTACAGCTCATAACGGAACTGAACCATTAGATTTATCGGGCCTTATTAGCCTACTCCCTGGCTGCCGCATTGTTGACAAGACTGACCTGGAGCTGCAAGGTGTGCCCTTGTTGCCGGATGGGATTGCAAAAGCACTAACTGCACGGAAAGACAAACTAGACTTTGCCACAGGCAGACTACCTCAATTGGGGGCCCACTGTGGCCTGTTTCTCTTTAGATATTGCTTTTCAGCCACGAGGTTAACACACCTAGTTAGAGGTTGCAATTTATCCTCATCGCCTGAACTTTTACAGCCTTTTAATGATCTTAGCTTAGACACTTCAGAGCATATACTAAATGTTCAGCTTATCGCTGTGGCAAGAGATCAGGTATGCTTCTGGTTTCCCTAAGCGGCTTAGATATGCCGGACGCGGTCATGATGGCAGACCCGCGATCGTGTCATTATTAACTCAGGCTGCGGAGAGCGTTAGGGCATTATTGGGTAACGATGGGTGGGAAGCTTACAGCGTAGAACTTCAAGAGTTAACCGACAGATTGTCGTCTTTATTCGACTCTCCTCTATGTTAGAAAGACTGAGCAGATCATTTGGACAGCCCCCTTGTAAGAAAAGCGATTAGCAAGCCTGGTCGATAGAAGCCCACCTTGGCTGATAACGCCAGGCTTCCAGCCGTAAATAGTCAAGAGGCTGAGGTGGTTGCATGCCCTACCCTGTCCATGAATAGGACTCTTTTGAATGACGAGACGACACGCATTAGCACAAGTGTTGACCTGTCGTTCCTCACCGATGTCGTTGTGGTTACCTTGTAGACGCGTTGGCTCATCATGGCTTGTCATGCGCCTTAAGCGCAGGCCGAAGAGCACGCCACTCGCTCTAATGACACTTTCAGTCGAGCCTTGAGGTCGCTGGCTTCCGTGTCCAGAGACGATGGAAAAAGGCCTGACGGTTTCACTCTAACCCCTTTGAGCATGGCCGCATGCTTGTTTGGGAGGCAACTGTAACCGACTCAATAGCCCCTTCGATGGTCGGTGCAGGGGCGGACCAGGCAGGTCATGCATCGAGGTTAGCAGAGGCTAACAAATGTAGAAATAGTCAGGCGTTGGTTATCCGCACCAATTTTGTCCGTTGACTTTTGAAACAATGGGAGGCCTAGAACCGCTTACACTGAAGTTGATTCAGCGCGTTGGCAGAAGCCTTAACTTTTCCACGGGAGACTCGAGAGCATCAGAGTTTTTTGCATCAGAGACTGTCTCTCGACATTCAACGAGGAAACGCAGCATCCATCCGGAGCACATTGTCGAACTGGGCTAATCCTGGGTTAGAGAACCTGTGACAATCCCGTGACTACACGTTCACGGCGGAGACAATTGTTCACTCCAAAGTTCTAACGTAAAAAAGTTATATAACTATATCAATACAAATCAATCAGATAAATTAATGAATTTATTGTATATATATAAACGATAACTTCAAGCCGCATAAGACCCTTCTTTGCTAAAGCATAAGATATTTTCTATAATGGCCTAAACCTTGCACAAGTTAGCAATTTAGCGGAAATTTAAAAGATTATTAAGGTTATCATATCACAAGCTAGTAACAGGTGTTTCAGTCGGTATGAACACGCCGCATCATATAGTATGCAAATACTTTTTTTGCGTAGTTTATAGTTAACTTTGGCGGCTGAATGAAAGCATCGGTCTGCAGATTTTTACTTTTGGCATTAGACAAGTGTCGAGGTAAACTGTTTTTTAGCGATGTTTTCAGTGCCCCTTTTGGGCACTATCTGCAGTGAGCCAGTGCCTCAGATAATTACACTTCGCTGAAGTGCCGGTGCTTCAGCAAGTTTGTACATAACTGGTGAGAAGATGTCGAAACCTATAAACAGGTTTTATTATACGCAGACGATTTAGCCATCTATGGAAGTAGCCGTTTCCAGGTAAAACAGGCGCTGGCCAGGCTCGACACAGCCATTACAAAGTTGGGGTTAACAATTAATCTTGTAAGACGGAGGCACTAAAGTTCCGTAGAGGGGGCAGGGTCCGCGCATGACGACTGTCTTCATATCAGTAGCTTTTCTCTCGCCTACGTCAATAAGTTCTCTTATCTGGGACTAATTATGCCGTCGATTGAGGTAGGGTTCTCGGTGCATATTATGGAGAGATGCAAGAAAGCCCTTATAGCGGCATCTTCCATCAGGAGCCCGCACGGCCCGTCCCTCGCCACAGCCCTTCGCTTCTTCGACCTGAAGATTGCTCCCGTGGCTTTATATGGAGTGGAGTTAATATGGGCGCACCTGACTCCCAGAAACCTCGACTAACTCAATCAGATAAAAGCAACTTTCCTGAACCGGACTCTGGGACTCCATACGTCAACGCGCAACCGCCTCGTCTTCTTATTAGCAGACTGTCCACTTTTTATAGAAGACCTAAGGCGCCGTTATAACCTCCCGCAAACCACAGCTTTTAACGACTGCATTAGAAAATGGGGGACGAAATTTTCCGAACTCGACCCGGAATTCTTCAATACCAAAGCGATGAGAAATGCGGAGTGGAAGGGGCCAGAGCGTAGCAACAGGCACGTAATAATACGATTTGCAGTACACGGCCTTTCATCACATTTTATGTCAACGCGCTGAATTCCATGCCGCAAAATGCAATCTTGTGCAATATTTAAATGAATTAGCCCGTCATTGTGGGGGCCTTGTAGCTTATATATTTTATATATATGTATGTGTATGTATATGTATATATAGTGTGTATATATGTATGTGTATGTATCCATACATATGCAGATCACCCGGTGATAGTTATGACTCACTGTCCTTATAGTTGTTAAAGTGATGTATTTGTGGTTATAATAGCTACTCAACCTGGGCGAATAAATATGAAATGAAGCCTATAAACAATTAATTGCCTTCGAGACATTAGGTCCAATGGGAAAATCACAAGGAACTTGCTGGCGGACCTGGGATCCAGAGTTACTGCGTCGACCGGCGATAGAAGAGCGTGGCAGTTTTTGCTACGAAGAATATCAGTTAAAATTCAACGCGGAAACGCCGCATCGATAATTGGTTCATTGCCCGCGGGCAAGGGACTCCTCTTTCTGCCGTAGCCGAATCAATTCGATATCAAAAATTATATATTCATTCATTTATTAATCACCTTTGTTAGGTATATAGTCAAATATTATACATAAAAACACGGTCACTGAGCCAGCCTGGCCAGTGATTCAACTCTGGGGCACTCCCCCGCATGATATCTCCCAGAAGCTCTCCCACACCTGTTACAGATACATTCTTCTGTCGGCTCATGGTACCCTTGAGTATTACAGAGAACATGGTGGAAGCCATGCACTGCATAGCGCACTACCACACTTCGGTTGGTGCGATGCAGTCCCTTCCACGCATTGTTTGTCATTGCACCCGTACTAAAGAAGTCGGGGTCCACGTCTGACAATCTCACCTCCCACTGACAGATAAAGTCCCTGTAGGCCTGTGTTTCCGGCAACCGGAACTGGCGTTGCAGGTCCTCTATGAAAAGCGGGGTACCGGCGAGTAAATAGACCAGACGATTGCGGCATGACGTGTGGAGGCCGAGCACTCGCTTGAGAAAGGCGGGTTTCACTCGATCAAGCCTCGCGAGCTGGACCACGCTCAAGTTCTCCCAAATGAGCTGTATGCCGTAGGATGCCGTGGGCGCGATCTTAAGGTTGAAAAGTTTTAGCGCCGCGTTAAGGGAGAGAAGCGTGGGTTTCTCAATTCCGACGCCTGCTACGAGGGCTTTTCTGACCCTCTCGGCGATGTGCTCCGTAAACGACGTACCGGAGGTCGGGAGAGAGAGGCCAAGATATGGAAAGTTGTTGACATACTCCAGTGGTGTGGGGTACAACCGTAGCTCATCGCTGGTTGCAAGTCGACCAGCTTTACGGAACTTCATGGCCTTGGTCTTGCCGATGTTGATCTCGAGTCCTACATCCGCCACGTACTGCTCGAGCCTTGCTAGGCTCTGCTGCACCTCGAATCGGCTTGTTCCATATATCGCGAGATCGTCTGCGTATAGCAGAATGTCTGGGCGGACGGACTCTCGAGTGCCCACGATGCGTCGCGGAAGATCGTTGAGCAGGATGGAAAACAGCAGCGGGCTTAAGTTGTCCCCCTGCGCGACTCCCGTCGTTTGCACAAAGGGGCACAACTCAGCCACCCCATCCTGTATGGTGATCGGGTTTTCCTGCAGGATTGCCCCGATGAGCTGGAGGATGTTGGCAGGCACGCCCGCTTCAGCCAACTTGAAGATAATCTTGTCTCTGGGAGCTCCATCAAAGGGCGAGCGGAAATCCACAAAGACGGCGTACAGGAATTGCTTGGCGTGCCTAGACTGCATCAATCCCCGAACTCTGGCCAGCAGAATCTCACACGCAGTCAGTGTTGACCTGCCTGCGCGGAAGCCGTGCTGCTCTTTCGGGATGGCGCCGGGAGCCTCGAGGAAGTGAGACAGGCGGGCGGTGAGGATGGCAGAGAGCAGCTTGTAGCAGCAGCTCTTTTTGGCGATCCCACGCCACGAGCTGGGCTCTCTGGGGTTGCCCTTTCCCTTCGGGATGACTGCTAGATGAGCACTCTGCCAGTCGCTGGGGAGGCGACCTTCGCGCAGACTAGCGTTGAAAAGGGCGGTCCAGCAAGGAGCAAGTACCATGGCCTCCTTGAGGTGCTCATTACGGACTTGGTCGGGACCGGCGGCCTTGTTAAGACGGAGTCGTTGCATGGCGCCAAGCACCTCGGTGAGAGAAAGCTCTGCGGAGAGTGAATCCCGTAGCAGCATTGTTTTCTCGTCCCAGGCCGCTTCGTAGTGGAGGATGCCGCGCGGGATGGTGTCGGCCGACGCAAACATGCGGCTGAAGTGGTAGATGAGCGCCGATGAGTTGATAGGGCAGGTGGGAGATCCCTGTCGGCGGAGCCACTTGTACGGTTGTCGCTCTGCCTCATCCAATAGCGCAGACTCCTTTTGTTCCAGGTACTTGGCGCGTTCAGCTTTGTACGTCCGGCGACACCAACTTTTAAGAATGATGAAGAGTGGCCGCATCCTCGGGTAAAGTGCAAATCAAAAAATCAAAAATTATATGTACAGCTAAAGGACCCAATTAAATGATAGCTGTTGATCTTAAAATCCAGCTTCACACCTATGTAGTTTCTCACTCAAAACGCTTTGAACCTATCTGTAGGGTAGCAATGCAGGGTAGCGTGCTATCCTACAGATATTGATTGATGATATTGATCTTACAGATCGATTGCACTTCTTCCATCAGTTTTTGGCGTTGGATTTAGGACGGGCAGATCGACGATTTCGGCGTGCCAAAAATTGATGGAAGAAGTGCAATCAACGCTAGCAAGGCGCGGACAGTCCCTTTATTCCATCTTTGTAAATTTCAAAGCAGCATTCAATTTAGAATCACGCTCGATAGTGCTTAAGAAGCTCGCGGAATCTGCTGTACCACTCAGAATACTAGAACTCCTCAGAGCTATTTTACAGAAGAATATGATCTTAATCGACGACGGGGTAGTGATACGCGATAGTCTCGAGCAGACGACGGGGTTTGCACAGGGGGATATCATCAGCTCGCTACTATTCGCGGTCCTCATAAGCGATCTACCTTCACGGATCACCACGAGGCATCCGCTCGTCAAAGTCATTCTGTACGGTGATGATCTGGTGATGTTCAGTACGAGCAGACACTCTGGCTGCTAGCGACGAATTCCGTTTGGGGGTGCGCCAGTCAGGTATGTAAGTTCCTTTACATGCCTCGGCATAACTCTCACCACAACATGGACTGCGTTCCCCCTGCACGGGGAGAAGGCTCTGATTGCGTCAACAACCCCAGAAGCTCTCCATCTATACCGCCCGGCGCCTATTCCATCTCAAAGTCACTCAAAATTTACGGCTACATACGGAGTGCAGCGTTATGGCGACACCTCAAAATGAACGACCTCGCAACGCTGGAGAGAGTTAAGCCCGCGTTCTTCAAGCAAATTCTGGGCCTGCACTCCTCCGCTCGCAACCGCTTGGTTTATGCACTGACAGGAACTTCGCTATTCGTAGAAGATATACGGAAGATGTATGGGCTGCACGAGAGCAGAGACAGAACAAGGTGTTCATTCAGCTTCAGGAGACAAAGATGAATACTGCGTGGTGCTCTCCTCTTGGAGGGTTAACGTCGCTGTATTCTACTTCCCACCCACATTCGATCCTGCGGAGGTTGCTGAGACGGTATTCGTTAGACTTTCAGAGTTAAACCTGATTATGCCAACTATTGTCGGCGGTGACTTCATTGCCAGAATCGATTGTGGGGCCAGCGATGATAAGGGCGCTGCTTCAGGTGATGGAAAATATTGGTCTAAGATGTGCAAACGCGCGTAAGACTATACACATTTAAATCACAATGGAAGCAACCCCATTGACCTATCGTTTCACAATCTTGTCAGCCGTGAAATTGAAAGCTTCGATGTTCTCGATGAAGCAGCTCGAAAACACCAACCGACAGAGTGCTCACACTTACTCAAATGCACTTTAAAAGAAATGGTGCTGGAACTAGAAGATTAGAATTACCGGATATGCATATATAGTCCACCAGATAGATGTAATACATGATATTGGACGCGCAATGAGCTATTGTATAAATACAAATAAGCATATTGTTGCCGAGGGCGATTTTAATTGCGATCTATTAAAAGATAACGCACGAAGCGCAGCTTTTATTTTAGGAATACATGAGCTTGGATTGCAAATTGAAAACAATAAGCACGAGACTACGTACGCCAGCTGGAATGATAGAAGTGCGATCGATGTGTTACTAACCTCAGCACAGCAGCCACAATTAAGCATCAGCGAGATGCATTCAACGCCCTTAGCGCATCGAAAACACTTTAAATAACGTTAAATTTGCACCGAATCAACAAGCCCAATGCACCCTCAATACAAACCCTCAGCCGCTCCCTGAACCCCCAGATATTACAGCAAGCACTACAACTTATTCGGCCAACAGACGATATCAATGTCACTGAAAAATCTATCCGGTGGGCAATACAGACTTCATGCGCACGGAAACCGCTACACAAACCCACTGCGCACAAACCATGCTTTGATGAACAATGCAAAGCCATAAAATACACAATTTGCAGTCACACGAAAATTAGCCTGGAGGAATTACAACGACTTAAGGACATAAAACGGAATTTAAAAAATATTAAACAAGAAAAATAAAACAAGCATATGAGCTCATTCAGCGTGTGACACGCGTTCAACAGAATGCTACAAAGCCAAAACGACCCACTCCACCAAATCTATTAATCAATGACGATGAGTCGAAACTTCATTTTTCGCGCCTCTATGATGGTGACCTCCTACTACCTCCGCGGGAAAACGTTTACGATTATCGAGCATTTACAGAAGAAGAGGTCGCCAATGTAATTAAATCCAAAGAAAATTGTAAATCGGCGGGTCCAGATTAAATTGTGACACATATTAAAACAGATATGCTTTTTCGTGCCCGCCATTAATCAAATTTAATAACGCATGCCTACGCTGCGGCAAAGTACCGAAATAATGGAGAAAAAGTTTTTTGCAGCCAATTTACAATTTGTTTTTTAGTTCTTTCGAAAAGACTGTCTATTTCTCTCATTGTTTTAGTATGCCCGATGTTATCCACGGCTTGAGGACGGTCTTTTTTTGCGCGTGTATGACCTTCATATGTATAGTATATGGCTTTTTGCTGGCATGTTTGTAGTGAATCCTTGATGAGCTTACAGATTGCTTCTGGGTTCTCTTCATGACCTAATAGATCGATCTATTTTATTTTACGCACTTCATTCGTAAATTTCTTGCTGTTTATTGATTTGGGTAGTGTCCGGTTTTTCCGTTGTTTAAATATGGTTAACGTTATGGGCAGCATTAGCAGAAGAGCCTCTGGAGCTTTGTAACTCAATATGAGCAGCATCGATTGATCTCGTTTTTGTCAGTACATGATCGATTGTAGTGGCGCTCTCCGCCGTAACTCTGGTGTGGTCTGTTTTTTGTAGTATAAAACCTTCTTCTGACAGGGTGTCCATGTACCCGTAGTTGATTTCTGATCATTTGCTAACATAAATGTTCGAATCTGTAAGGCTTATTGTGTATTGTAAATTGCCTGATCGGCGTCATTTGTAGTTCTTGAATGAACAGTTTTGGTGACGAAAAATTATTGTCGGGTAACCTGTAGATGTCTATAAGTAGTACTGTTGTGCCTGTTATTGTTATTTTCACTGAGCATATGTCCGCGTTTAGCATTTGTACTGCTACCTGTGTCGTATCGTATTTGCCGTTTATAAATATTGCGACTTCTCCTGCTCTGCTTTTGCTTCTATGCAAGTGCTGTCATCCCTGAATATGTGGTCATATCAAGTTGTCGGAACGTGAATACACTTCGTTAAGAAAAACGAAGATATGTATTGTCATAGATTTTACAGTCTCTGTGATAATCTGTCGTGATGCTTAGTTTGACTTCTCAGCATTCAATCTCTTGGGGTCTGAAATTTTTTTTGTAGGTGTAGTTTGGGAGTCTTTTTTCTCCGTTTTTCTCTGCAGTTGTGTTTTCCCGTTTTTCTCTAAATCCTGTGTGTAATCTAGTAATCCAGCCAGTGATGTTATCTGCGTCTCCTCTCCAGACTCATGTTTAATATAGACAGATAAGTTGTATATGTTTGTTCTGATATGTATATTATATTTGCTCTTAAGCTTATTGCATGCCACTTTTAGTTAGGACGATGTTAGAGCTGGCTGTGGTGGTGTTTTGAGCTGTTCCGCTGCTACTGCTGCCGCCGGTGGATTCATTGTTGTTGTTTAAGGTTCCTGGTGCGGTTTGATAGACCCCGCTGTCGGTAAGTGGTCTGGCCCTGTCTCCAATACGGTTTATGAATTTGCGGACATTTTCTTCAGTGTCGAGGGTGGCTACTATGGTGCTGTTGGCTTTTACGTAGCTTCTCCTCTTCGCCTCTACTAATGAAATGTTGTCAACACCAGCAACACTGATCAGCTGTTTGATTAGGCTAGCAGTCGTGGCGGACGACTTCTTGGCGGGACCAGGGATGTTATGTATAATACCATCCCGCAGTAACTGTGACTGCTCGAGTTTCAAAAGCCGCTGGCTGTCAGCGCTTTCCATTGCTTGGCTGTTTTCGACTTCATCGAGCCGCTCTGTTAATTTCTGCAGGTCTTTTTGAATAGTGTCAATTTGTTTTACTTAAGCAGTCATTTCTGCCATTTTTGTTGTAATTGCTGCAATATCATCGTGCAGCTTGGGAACAGCTGCAACGGCATTTTTTATCTCTGACTGTTGATTGTGGATGAATGTTAGGGCCGCAGTAGTGGTGACAAACTTTGTCGATCATCTTCTGCATTATCTGGTGTACCTCAAGGGGGATGTTTATCCCCTCTTCTATACACAATTTTTGTATTGGACATAAATAAGTACCTGCCACCGGTGGTCAAATATCTTGAATGTGCTGATGACTTAAAACTTTATTATTCTATTTGCTCTAGTGACTCCCACGCTGTTCTACAGACTGCTGTTGACGGCATTGCACGATGGTGTTCTGAAAACAACATGATTCTCTCACCCTCTAAATGCATTGTACTGAAAAATGGTGCACATAATTTTGACTTAAAATTGACTTATACACGGGACTTAGGCATATATATTACGCCTGATCTTAAATTTAGCCTTTACATTACCAAGGTTGTGGAGACATCTCTGCGCGCAGTAAATACTATCTTCCGCTGTTTAACAGAGTACGATAAGTTTATTTAATGTTTCATACGTTAATAGTCAAATAATAGTTGGTACTGCTACGGCATTTCTGGCAGTCCTTCCCCCGGCGATGGAAGCGACCCCACTACCGCCACTGCGTTACCACGTTGGAACTTCTATAGAGATACGCTGCACCAGGTACTCCCCGGCTCGCACATCCTTTGTCACAGCAGTTACCCTCTTTCCAAGCTCCTTGAGGAACTTGATGGTCGCCTCACCCATAGGCCCTAGCGTTTCCACGGCGATCGGCTGAATTATGTACTGCAGCAAGACGTGCGCTCGCGCCAGCTTCCCGACTTGTGCGCAAGATGTAACTGTTGGCAAGTGTACATGAAACCGTCGCGTCCCACACTAGCAGACGACCCCGTTCCCATGGTGCTTGGGTTTTTCCATCCGGGCGTAGAAGGCTGTTGGCGCACATACCGAGGGGCTCTTTCATTGAAGGAATCTGGGCGATCTGCAGAGCACGGTGTACGACACAGTGGTGACAAACTTTGTCGATCATATCCTGCATTATCTGGTGTACCTTAAGGGGGATGTTTATCCCCCCTTCTATACACTATTTTTGTATTGGACATAAATACTGTTGTAAGGTACTTACCTGCCACCGGTGGTCAAATATCTTGAATATGCTGATGACTTAAAACTTTATTATTCTATTTGCTCTAGTGACTCCCACGCTGTTCTACAGACTGCTGTCGACGGCATTGCACGATGGTGTTCTGAAAACAACATGATTCTCTCACCCTCTAAATGCACTGTACTGAAAAATGGTGCACTTGATTTTGACTATAAAATTGACAACTGCATTTTACCGACCCTCTCTTATACACGGGCTATTTATATATTGTATATTTAGCCTTTACATTACCAAGGTTGTGGAGACATCTCTGCGCACAGTAAATACTATTTTCCGCTGTTTTATTTTAACGACTCCTCATGTGTACATTCGCCTTTACAAATCTCTTGTTCTTCCTAAACTTACATATTGCTCCCCTGTCTGGGAGCCTTATCTGTCTAGATATAGGAAGTTGGTGGATGGCGTCCAAAACATGTTTCTAAGACGCCTGCGAATCAGATGCCCCCACAGCGTGTTAGATGACGTTGTGCCAAGTATTGACTCACTTTTCATGCAGTGCAACTTATCTGTTCTACATCAATTACAAAAATGTGACTTGTTAGGACACTTTTTTGATGTACGCTCCAATAACCTAAGGAGTCAACGATCAATCATCTCAAAAGCCGTGGCCCGCGGTGAATTCGTGAACGGACTGTTTGCTTGGCGTATGGCCAAATGGGCCGATGCTAATCCAAATAGCGCTTGCCTATTTGGTGATTAGTCACGATTGTCTTACAGAAGTATGTATGTTGATACCAACCCTTTTATGTGAAATAAAAGTGATGTTATGTTATGTTTTTGAGATGGTGATTGTGCGGTGCCCTTGCATACTTCGCAGAGCCACTTGCCTCGTGGTTTAGTCTCTGTAGGCAGGCCCCAGCAAGTTGCGTGTATAATGATCTTGTATACCTTGCAAGCCATGACCATATTGTCGATAAAGCTCTTCTCGCAGCACAACTCGCACTTAAGCTCAATTTTTGTAGAAGATTTGTGTCATTTAAGGTGTCAAGAAACTTAGTATTTTACTTTTTCGGGAAGTCGGTGTGGTAGCGACCTACTCCGACATGTGTAGATGAATGTCAAAATGTATTTTCGGTGTTATACATAATACATATGTTCCGAAGCTTTAGCGAGGAAGAGAGAGCATATATTGTGATTATTAAGTGTCCGTTTTGATGAGGTCAGGCCGAAACCACTTCAGAAGCGTGCCCCACACGGAGCCAGCGTTTTGCCAAATGTTGTCTCGATGGTGGCATTGTCGTTAGTACTTTAAGCTTCTGTATGTTGCTATGAAAAATGCCGAATCAAATCTTGCTTACATGGTTTAGTTTTACTTGTGCGTAATGTGCAGAATTGTGTGTTTGGCTGACAGTGTTGTTACTGTTGTCGTTGTTGGCTATAGTATGGTTGGTGCTGCTGCAACAGCTAGCTTTTTTATATAGGTTGTTGTTGAGGGATTTGGGGCGAACCTGTTGAAGTTAATCTTTGTACTGCTGCGATGCTCTTGTTGTTATACTGTTGTAATTTCGTTTCATAACTACATATGACTTCAACATTGTTCAAGTTTTTGGCAACTTTCTAAGAAACGCAATTTTAGAAGCAGGACTTGTACGATGTTGCATTATCATCGTGAATTTGATAGCTGCAACAAGTCTGCGTTTCTCTATTTCTTTACAAATTCCCTTAATTGGCGTCTGAAATTGTTTAACAGGGGGTAGCCTGGTCTCAAATATTTTCTCGTATGTCATCGATGTGTATGTTAAAATGGGACCTGGGGTCTAATATGATGCACAGAGTGGCTGACTAAATTAAGCGGCATTTTTGTATATATATATATATATATATATATATATATATATAGAATAAAATTGTATATATATATATATATATATATATATATATATATATATATATATATATAGAATAGAAAGCGCCTTTCTTTGCCTAATAAAGGGCAACTTCATAATTAAAAGTGTTTGTAGGGAGAATGTGGGTTTTAATGTGTAATTAGGGATGTTTGTAGGGAGAATGTGGGTTTTAATGTGTAATTAGGGATGTTTGTAGAGAAAAAGTGGGTTTCAATGTGTAATTAGGGGTGCTTGTAGGGAAATGATGGGTTTTAATGTGTAATTAGAAGTGTTTGTAGGGAAAATGTGGGTTTTAATGCGTAATTAAGGGTGTTTGTAAAGAAAAAGTGGGTTTTAATGTGTACATAGGGGTGTTTGTACAAAAAACTGGGGTTTAATGTGTAATTAGGGGTATTTGTAGAGAAAACGTGGGTTTTAATGTGCAATTATGAGTGTTTGTAGGTAGAATGTGAGTTTCAATGCGTAATTATGAGTGTTTGTAGGGAGAATGTGAGTTTCAATGCGTAATTAAGAGTGTTTGTAGGAAAAAAGTGGGTTTTAATGTGTAATTAGGTGTGTTTGTAGGGAGAATGTGGGATTCATTGTGTAATTATGAGTGTTTGTAGGGAGAATGTAGGTTTTTTATTTTATTTTTGTCATTGTGCGGTCGATGCCATCGGATCTAAACTTGTTGTTTTGCATCGCTCACTATACCTGCATGGTAGGAAGAATGCTACCGCAATAAAAAAAGGTACAAAATATCCCATTTGATAAAATAAAATAAAAAAACCCACATTCTCCCTACAAACACTCATAAGTACACAATGAATCCCACATTCTCCCTACAAACACACCTAAAATAAAATAAAATAAAGGGCGGAAAAGGAGACTAGGTAGGCGATGACGCCCACAAAGCCGCCTTGTTGTGCGATTCTCTGGCTACACGCCAGGCGAACATATTATTGATTGATTCAAATCTTGCAATACATTTTGGTAAACACATTATTTGACTTCCGCGATTGTTCATTGTCACATCGAAAAAACGGTTGATAAGATCAGCACTTGCAAGTTGCGATAGCGCACGGGTGTCATTTTTCTTCAGCAAAATCGACAGCGATGGAAGGTTGACAGCATTCGGCTCGATATCACATCTTCTACAGAACTTTTTTTTAAATCTTCTCTGAACACCTCCGATCATGGCTATGTGCTTGCACAAGTATGGGGCTCCAGACGGGTGAACAATATAAAGGTTTATATAGCACAATTTCTTTATACAAACGAATGTACACATTTGGGTCCTTGATGATAAAACAACAAAACAGCATGTTTACAAGTATAGATGTTGATTTGACTAGTTCTCGTGAATGTGCAGAAAATGTAAGATCCGTTGTGTAAAGCGGGCGTTACTAGGGTCAAAGGTAGACATCCGGTTGTGTTACTAACTCAATCAGTTTATTCCAACCGCCGATTTATCGGCCGTCTTAAGGCTTCTCTTCATTACACCGTCGGACTCGTCCGACCTACATGTGGCACGTAGTCGCTCTGCCTCCTCCTCCTGCACGGTCTCTCTGCCGACTATCCTCTCACTAACTACTGGTGCTGCTGCTGCTAGTGCAGCTGCTCTACCTCCGTCAGCGACCACTAGAGGCAGGTGACGGATGCCAATCATGGCATGCACATCTCAGCTATAAGCTGCTCCTTCTCTTCTTAGTAACATTACCAATCATCGTCATATATTTCCCAACTATGCAATTATATTTATACTATTATTCTACTCGTCTACCTGACAGTTGATATTAAAACACCGAGGTCTCGTGCAACATTAGCGGTGTGCAATATTGTCCCGTAAAGCTTGTACTCCAGATCAAAGAAGCCATGTTTCAAAACGAGGCATTTTGAAACGGATAGCTCCATGCCATTGTCGATGCACTAGCGGCAGATGCCATCGACAGCAGACTGTAGCGCAGTATGCGCTAAGGGAGAGTCCAAGGAAGCGTATATCTTTAGGTGGTCAGCGTGAAATAGATATTTGACACTCGATGAAATGTAAGATTTTTAAATCTAAAACAAATACTGTGTACAGCAGAGGAGAGAGGCTGTGGGACGCCGGATGGAGCCAGTCGTGGCTCACTAAGAGCGTCCCCGCATTTAACTCGGAATGAGCGACCGTTCAGAAAAGCGGCAAGCCATTACGAGGCTGTGAGTGGACCTGGAGCGTCTTCATCTTGTCATTAAGATGCCTATGATCAACCCTGTCAAAGGCACTCTTCTGGTCAAAATATATACTGTGAAAATATTTTTGGCATTTATATAGAAGGCTCAATCATTTGTAATTTCTAATAGTTGGGTGCACGTAGAACAACGGGAAATGTATATGTCATATTCATTTTTTTTTCAATTCAATTAGATTTATTTCACTCAGATCGTCTGCGACTGCCGCACCGTCTCCGACTGTATGCTCCGCGCCAACACTCCCGTCGCAGCCGAGACAGCCGCTGGTCGACAGGCTCAGCATTGCGATCCAACAAACAAGGGTGATGCGCGTGGTTCCCCGGGCGGTGAGGCCTTTGGTTGCCGAGCTCCTTTGCGACGTCCTCGACCTTGTGGCGGCCAACAACGACCTCCCCTCGTGGGAGTCGCTCCTGTCATTCGCTTATGTGGTACTTCAACTGCCACTTCGCACCTTGTCGTCAATCTCTTTGGCAGCGACTGTCCGATCGAACCTCCGTGCATTTCGCGATGGCTGGCGTTTTGAGTATCGCGTAGGAGGTATTAGAAGAGCCAGAACGG
Organism: Dermanyssus gallinae; assembly: GCA_003439945.1. NCBI lineage: Eukaryota > Metazoa > Arthropoda > Arachnida > Mesostigmata > Dermanyssidae > Dermanyssus > Dermanyssus gallinae. The sequence goes on along the minus strand of QVRM01007145.1, from coordinate 20,997 downwards.
ACCCGTGCGACTCGCCTGAGGACTCGGCACGCCGCGTTTCGAGCAAGCTATCTGAGGGAGACGTTTCCGGGGCGGCTCGACTATTATGCTCTACCGACTCATTTGCCTCGGGGGACGAAGTCCTAGCTTCGCTTGCCACCAAGCACCCACCTGCTCCGCCGCACTTGGCTTTTCCTGCCCCTCCTGACTCGATGTCGCAGCATCAAACCTCAGTCGATGACGTCTTGGGAGCTGTAGCCGGCTTTCCGGCCAGTTCGTCCGCTGGTCCTGACGGTCTCCGCCCGCGCCATCTAAAGGATCTCCTTTCCCCCGGGATCGGACCGGTGGCCGGGAGACTGGCCGCATCACTCGCCAGAGTGATGAACGTCCTGAGATGGGGCCGACTGCCGGCTGAGGTCAGGGCGATCGTGTTCGGCGCCAACCTATTCGCACTGCGCAAAAAAGACGCATCAATTCGCCCCATTGCCTGCTCTCTTACGTTACGGAGGATCGCAGCAAAGATAGCCTGCCGCGAGGCCAAAGAACTTATTATGGAACAACTTGGCCCGCACCAGCTGGGATTTGGCATGCCACTTTTAGTTAGGACGATGTTAGAGCTGGCTGTGGTGGTGTTTTGAGCTGTTCCGCTGCTACTGCTGCCGCCGGTGGATTCATTGTTGTTGTTTAAGGTTCCTGGTGCGGTTTGATAGACCCCGCTGTCGGTAAGTGGTCTGGCCCTGTCTCCAATTCGGTTTATGAATTTGCGGACATTTTCTTCAGTGTCGAGGGTGGCCACTATGGTGCTGTTGGCTTTTAGAAATGTTGTCAACACCAGCAACACTGATCAGCTGTTTGATTAGGCTAGCAGTCGTGGTGGACGACTTCTTGGCGGGACCAGGGATGTTATGTATAATACCATCCCGCAGTAACTCTGACTGCTCGAGTTTCAAAAGCCGCTGGCTGTCAGCGCTTTCTATTGCTTGGCTGTTTTCGACTTCATCGAGCCGCTCTGTTAGTTTCTGCAGGTCTTTTTGAATAGTGTCAATTTGTTTTACTTTAGCAGTCATTTCTGCCATTTTTGTTGTAATTGCTGCAATATCATCGTGCAGCTTGGGAACAGCTGCAACGGCATTTTTTTTATCTCTGACAGTTGATTGTGGATGAATGTTAGGGCCGCAGTGGTGGTGACAAACTTTGTCGATCATATCCTGCATTATCTGGTGTACCTCAAGGGGGATGTTTATCCCCTCTTCTATACACAATTTTTGTATTGGACATAAATAAGTACCTGCCACCGGTGGTCAAATATCTTGAATGTGCTGATGACTTAAAACTTTATTATTCTATTTGCTCTAGTGACTCCCACGCTGTTCTACAGACTGCTGTTGACGGCATTGCACGATGGTGTTCTGAACACAACATGATTCTCTCAGCCTCTAAATGCATTGTACTGAAAAATGGTGCACTTGATTTTGACTATAAAATTGACAACTGCATTTTACCGACCCTCTCTTATACACGGGACTTAGGCATATATATTACGCCTGATCTTAAATTTAGCCTTTACATTACCAAGGTTGTGGAGACATCTCTGCGCACAGTAAATACTATCTTCCGCTGTTTAACAGAGTACGATAAGTTTATTTAATGTTTCATACGTTAATAGTCAAATAATAGTTGGTACTGCTACGGCATTTCTGGCAGTCCTTCCCCCGGCGATGGAAGCGACCCCACTACCGCCACTGCGTTACCACGTTGAACTTCTATAGAGATACGCTGCACCAGGTACTCCCCGGCTCGCGCATCCTTTGTTACAGCAGTTACCCTCTTTCCAAGCTCCTTGAGGAACTTGATGGTCGCCTCACCCATAGGCCCTAGCGTTTCCACGGCGATCGGCTGAATTATGTACTGCAGCAAGACGTGCGCTCGCGCCAGCTTCCCGACTTGTGCGCAAGATGTAACTGTTGGCAAGTGTACATGAAACCGTCGCGTCCCACACTAGCAGACGACCCCGTTCCCATGGTGCTAGGGTTTTTTCATCCGGGCGTAGAAGGCTGTTGGCGCACATACCGAGGGGCTCTTTCATTGAAGGAATCTGGGCGATCTGCAGAGCACGGTGTACGACACGGTGGTGACAAACTTTGTCGATCATATCCTGCATTATCTGGTGTACCTCAAGGGGGATGTTTATCCCCCCTTCTATACACTATTTTTGTATTGGACATAAATAAGTACCTGCCACTGGTGGTCAAATATCTTGAATATGCTGATGAGTTAAAATTTTATTATTCTATTTGCTCTAGTGACTCCCACGCTGTTCTACAGACTGCTGTCGACGGCATTGCACGATGGTGTTCTGAAAACAACATGATTCTCTCACCCTCTAAATGCATTGTACTGAAAAATGGTGCACTTGATTTTGACTATAAAATTGACAACTGCATTTTACCGACCCTCTCTTTTACACGGGCTATTTTATATATTGTATATTTAGCCTTTACATTACCAAGGTTGTGGAGACATCTCTGCGCACAGTAAATACTATTTTCCGCTGTTTTATTTTAACGACTCCTCATGTGTACATTTGCCTTTACAAATCTCTTGTTCTTCCTAAACTTACATATTGCTCCCCTGTCTGGGAGCCTTATCTGTCCAGATATAGGAAGTTGGTGGATGGCGTCCAAAACATGTTTTTGAGACGCCTGCGAATCAGATGCCCCCACAGCGTGTTAGATGACGTTGTTCCAAGTATTGACTCACTTTTCATGCAGTGCAACTTATCTGTTCTACATCAATTACAAAAATGTGACTTGTTAGGACACTTTTTTTATGTACGCTCCAATAACCTAAGGAGTCAACGATCAATCACCTCAAAAGCCGTGGCCCGCGGTGAATTCGTGAACGGACTGTTTGCTTGGCGTATGGCCAAATGGGCCCATGCTAATCCAAATAGCGCTTGCCTATTTGGTGATTAGTCACGATTGTCTTACAGAAGTATGTATATTGATACCAACCCTTTTATGTGAAATAAAAGTGATGTTATGTTATGTTTTTGAGATGGTGATTGTGCGGTGCCCTTGCATACTTCGCAGAGCCACTTGCCAAGTGGTTTAGTCTCTGTAGGCAGGCCCCAGCACGTTGCGTGTACAATGATCTTGTATACCTTGCAAGCCATGACCATATTGTCGATAAAGCTCTTCTCGCAGCACAACTCGCACTTAAGCTCCATTTTTGTAGAAGATTTGTGTCATTTAAGGTGTCAAGAAACTTAGTATTTTACTTTTTCGGGAAGTCGGTGTGGTAGCGACCTACTCCGACATGTGTAGATGAATGTCAAAATGTATTTTCGGTGTAATACATAATACATATATTCCGAAGCTTTAGCGAGGAAGAGAGAGCATATATTGTGATTTTTAAGTGTCCGTTTTGATGAGGTCAGGCCAAAACCACTTCAGAAGCGTGCCCCACACGGAGCCAGCGTTTTGCCAAATGTTGTCTCGATGGTGGCATTGTCGTTAGTACTTTAAGCTTCTGTATGTTGCTATGAAAAATGCCGAATCAAATCTTGCTTACATGGTTTAGTTTTACTTGTGCGTAATGTGCAGAATTGTGTGTTTGGCTGACAGTGTTGTTACTGTTGTCGTTGTTGGCTATAGTATGGTTGGTGCTGCTGCAGCAGCTAGCTTTTTTATATAGGTTGTTGTTGAGGGATTTGGGGCGAACCTGTTGAAGTTAATCTTTGTACTGCTGCGATGCTCTTGTTGTTATACTGTTGTAATTTCGTTTCATAACTACATATGACTACAACATTGTTCAAGTTTTTGGCAACTTTCTAAGAAACGCAATTTTAGAAGCAGGACTTGTACGATGTTGCATTATCATCGTGAATTTGATAGCTACAACAAGTCTGCGTTTCTCTATTTCTTTACAAATTTACTTAATTGGCGTCTGAAATTGTTTAACAGGGGGTAGCCTGGTCTCAAATATTTTCTCGTATGTCATCGATGTGTATGTTAAAATGGGACCTGGGGTCTAATATGATGCACAGAGTGGCTGACTAAATTAAGCGGCATTTTTGTATATATATATATATATATATATATATATATATATATATATATATATATATATATAAAATAGAAAGCGCCTTTATTTGCCGAATAAAGGGCGGAAAAGGAGACTAGGTAGGCGATGACGCCCACAAAGCCGCTTTGTTGTGCGATTCTCTGGCTACACGCCAGGCGAACATATTATTGATTGATTCAAATCTTGCAATACATTTTGGTAAAAACATTATTTGACTTCTGCGATTGTTCATTGTCACATCGAAAAAACGGTCGATAAGATCAGCACTTGCAAGTTGCGATAGCGCACGGGTCTCATTTTTCTTCAGCAAGATCGACAGCGATGGAAGGTTGACAGCATTCGGCTCGATATCACATCTTCTACAGAACTTTTTTTGAAATCTTCTCTGAACACCTCCGATCATGGCTATGTGCTTGCACAAGTATGGGGCTCCAGACGGGTGAACAATATAAAAGTTTATATAGCACAATTTCTTTATACAAACGAATGTACACATTTGGGTCCTTGATAAAACAACAAAACAGCATGTTTACAAGTATAGATGTTGATTTGACTAGTTCTCGTGAATGTGCAGAAAATGTAAGATTCGTTGTGTAAAGCGGGCGTTACTAGGGTCAAAGGTAGACATCCGGTTGTGTTATTAACTCAATCAGTTTATTCCAACCGCCGATTTATCGGCCGTCTTAAGGCTTCTCTCAATTACACCGTCGGACTCGTCCGACCTACATGCGGCACGTAGTCGCTCTGCGTCCTCCTCCTGCACGGTCTCTCTGCCGACTATCCTCTCACTAACTACTGGTGCTGCTGCTGCTGCAGCTAGTGCAGCTGCTGTACCTCCGTCAGCGACCACTAGAGACAGGTGACGGATGCCAATCATGGCATGCACATCTCAGCTTCAAGCTGCTCCTTCTCTTCTCAGTAACATTACCAATCATCGTCATATATTTCCCAACTATGCAATTATATTTATACTATTATTCTACTCGTCTACCTGACAGTTGATATTAAAACACCGAGGTCTCGTGCAACATTAGCGGTGTGCAATATTGTCCCGTTAAGCTTGTACTCCAGATCAAAGAAGCCATGTTTCAAAACGAGGCATTTTGAAACGGATAGCTCCATGCCATTGTCGATGCACCAGCGGCAGATGCCATCGACAGCAGACTGTAGCGCAGTATGCGCTAAGGGAGAGTCCAAGGAAGCGTATATCTTTAGGTGGTCAGCGTGAAATAGATATTTGACACTCGATGAAATGTAAGATTTTTAAATCTAAAACAAATACTGTGTACAGCAGAGGAGAGATGCTGTGGGACGCCGGATGGAGCTAGTCGTGGCTCACTAAGAGCGTCCCCGCATTTAACTCGGAACGAGCGACCGTTCAGAAAAGCGGCAAGCCATTACGAGGCTGTGAGTGGACCTGGAGCGTCTTCATCTTGTCATTAAGATGCCTATGATCAACCCTGTCAAAGGCACTCTTCTGGTCAAAATATATACTGTGAAAATATTTTTGGCATTTATATACAAGGCTCAATCATTTGTCATTTCTAATAGTTGGGTGCACGTAGAACAACGGAAAATGTATATGTCATATTCATTTTTTTTTCAATTCAATTAGATTTATTTCACTCAGATTGAGTATAATATACAGTTCACGATGTTTCTTCATAATACTCTATCTTCTTCACGCTTTTGGCGAGAGAAGTAGTGTAACGATGTTTTGTTCAGCGCTGTGCATCCTACTGCATGGTACTTGGCACATCTCTGCAGGCAGAACCGGCAGGTGCACAACTCGTACTCCTCGTGAAAGGCTGCGTTTGAACATACCAGGTAGTGATAACCATGCACTATGTACCTGGTGTATGCGTGGCGACTGTCACATGCAGGACCAGACCAAAGGTGCACGGCATTGAAAACGTCCAAACCACCGACCTCCCGTCTGGCCTGTTCGACTTTAGCTTCCCATTCAGAAATGAAACATTCGTATGGTACTGTACGCGGCATCTTCAGCCTTAGCCGGATTGTTTCAGTAGCCGGTGGACAACCTGACATGAGATACACAAAGCGGCTCCTTGCTCGAATAGACAAGCAAAGCACTTGCTTCATGTATAATGAGAAACACCTCTAAAGCTGGTTAAAATTCGCCAGTGTGAGGTGGTTCCACACCCTGTCAAGGCCATACATCAGCCCCGGAACAATCTTAAGCATGAAAAGCCTTACTGCTGAGAAAACGGACAGTCTTCGGACATTGTCTACTTCCCCGTAAAGAGAGAGACAAGTGCTTTCCGTACTGTTTCGTTTATATGCGCTGTGAACGTCGTTCCCGTATAATGAACCCGAAGGCCAAGGTACCGGAAAGAGTTAACAAACTCCAATGGTTGGCCGCAGCAACGTATAACGTCTCTGGCAGCGACGTTATACGTTGCTAATCGACCTCCACGCCTGAATTTCATGGCTTTGGTCTTCCTGGTGTTTATCTCAAGTCCCTTCGAGACAAGAAACGCCTCTATCATAGAGGTAATGCGCTTGATGGCACCTAGGTCGCGATGAGCGACCACGATATCATCTGCATACATCACCACCACGGCTTTTTGGTACTCCTGTCGGACGTAACCGACGCAGCAAAGAGAAGTGTAAACGAGACGCAGCTCAGCGGGTCTCCTTGCGGAGTTCCCACATTTTGCTTAATCTCCAATACACCCTGCTCACCGTCTACCAACAAGGTCCTCACACGTCCTCCTCAAAGAAACTTGCTATTACACTCAGGAGAGAGCCACCCACTCCTGCTCGTTGAATGCTTCAACCAGCAGATAGCGAGGGGCTTTGTCAAAGGCCTTGACGCAGTCAATAAAGACTGCACACAGATTACCTCTGGGTTGTGCCACAGCTCGCTCGATTTCTGACTGGAGAACGTGGATTGCATCACGGGTGCCTCGGCCTCTCCTAAAACCGAATTGCTCCGGTGGAAGTGCCTCTTCAGCCACGTGTTCAATCCGCCGAATCACCAACTTACAGAAAATCTTCTTCAATGTGCGTTCTGACGCCACTCCACGGTAGAGATTTGGATCCTGATGGTCATCACCATGCCTACCCTTGAACAGAAGAGAAAGTCTGGCGACATGCCAGACTTTAGGCATCCGCCCCCTCTTTATAATTTAATTAAAGAAATCACAAAGAGTTTCTGCCAAGAGAGGGAGTGACTGGATCCAATACTCATAGCAGACCTGATTGGGCCCTGAGCTCTTTCTCTTCGGGACTGACCGTAGGACCTGGCACACCTCCTCCACCCCGAAAGGCAGATTCATGTTGTGCTGCTCCAATGTAAGCGGATGCTGTACGATTGGAGATACGGCCGCAACGTCACGATTGAATAAAAGATTAGTTAGGTGGCTCTATACCTGTCCGTCACTAAGCGGATTCCCCGCCCTACGAGGTCGCACGATGTAAGCTGAGGGCTCTTGTTCTGCTCTTTCAAGCAGCCGTCGTTCCTCTCGCCTCGCGTGTTCCCTTTTATGATCATAGCAGAGTCTTATGTAGGCCTTCCTACGCACAAAATAGTCCCTGTGTGATGATCGTGCTTTGGCTCTTGCTTGGCGCAGGAGTTCGAGCACTTCAACGTGGGCTAGGTAGCAGGCTCGAGAGTACCACGGGCGTGATCTCTTCTGCCATAACCTTTTCCACTTCACTGCACTTCTCATCGTCCTCTCCAGCTGGTCACAGGTTGTATCGATGTCAGGGCTAACCTTAAGACCGCCCACCGCTCTGTCCAAAAGAGATAGATTAATCCGTCTCATTGCAGACCAGCGCGGCGGATTATGTCGGTTTCGCCAAATACCGGGAACATCGACAACGGCCAACACTGGTTGGTGTTTTCGGGCCGCTTCATCGAGAACATCGAAGCTTTCAATTTCACGGCTGACAAGGTTGTGAAACAACAGGTCGATGGTGCTGCTTCCATTGTGACTTAAATATGTATTGTCTTCGCGCGCGTTTGCACAGCTTAGACCAATATTTTTCATCACCTGAAGCAGCACCTCGCCTTTATCATCGTTGGCCACACAATCGATTCTGACATTGAAATCACCGCCGACGATAGTTGGCATGGTCAGGTTTAACTCTGAAAGTCCAAAGCTTATCGTCTCAGCAACCTCCGCAGAATCGAATGTGGGTGGGAAATAGAATACAGCGACGTTTACCCTCCCAGAGGAGAGCACCACGCAGTATTCATCTTTCCTGACGCATTGCATCGGTGGTAAGCGTTTATGTAGGTAGATAGATAACCCACCCACAGGTCTTCCCCGACCTCCCGCAGGTAAGACAGCCAGCTGGTGAAAGCCCCGCATATCATTGATATGCAGTTCGTCCCGCTGAAATGTCTCCGTGAGGAGTGCAATGTCAACCAACTTAAACATGTCATTACGTGCAAGATCCATTGCCCCCTTAAGTCCCTCACAATTCCAGAGAAGCACTCGTAGAGGTATGTTACGCTTACGCTTGCAGTTCTAGAACTGGTCAGTCACTTACGGGGGCTTGGACCGCCAGGCGCACTAAAACTCTCCTTAACCATCCTCTCGTAGGGGACGTCCCCAACCCAGCGACGGAACAGGCTTTCCTTTGGCCAGAATTAATTTCTGCAACAGTTTGCGTAATCTTCGTCACGCACCACCACACAGAACACAGCATCACTACCATGTGTATGTAGCTTCCAAACTGCTTTCACAGTTATGCCCTTGCCAGTGAGCCAGGCTTGCAGCCCGATCGCCGATGTCTTCTGCGCCAATCGTGCCACTCTCAAGGCGCAGATCTTCGCAGGTCTAGCATAAACTTCCAATCCGTCTATGCCATCTGTTGCACTACCGCGCTGCATTCGATGATTTGTTTTGTTGTCTCGTGGTTTTTTTTTAGAGAGAGGTTTAGTAAAAATGCGTTACGCACATCTAGTTGATGGTAGTACTGGATGCAATAAGCAGCACCCGATGGTCTGGGTAGTGTGGGACTCCCCGTTAGTCAGGGTTTACCCACTAAAAAACCTTACTTCCTCTCGTGAATTCCCCTCAAAGTTCGGAACTGACTAGGCAGTACTTCGAGGCCATGAGGGGAGAGTCGTCTGCTAGAGTCGTGTTCTAGAGTCGTCTGCTCTATATTCCCGTCATGGCCGCCGAACTAGGGGCCGTCAACGTTTGTGTATATTTTTGTTGGCGGTTGTTTTCAAGTCGAGTTTTCTCTTTCATTATTGAGTGAAGAAAGAAAGCGCCTGTTGCATATAGTATGGCCACGGATTGAAGTTTGTATTTGCCCGCCATGATGGCGATGATCTGTCTGCTAGCCACAGCTCGCTACGGCGCTGTAAGCCATAACCCGCCGCTGCGCTGTTCGCGCACTGTCATGTTGCCGGTCGCCGGCCGGATAAAAGGGGTGCGCGCCATTTCCTCAGCCCTTTTTTGCTACTTCGAGCGTTCGGCGTAACGCGCACTCTGCAAGCCTTAGTCCGGCGGCGACCGGCACGTCCGACGGCCTGGCAGCGACAGCGGCGGGAGCGTGGCAGCAGTGCTGCACTAGGGCGGTGAGTGTTGTAGCTGGCAGTTGCAGGCAGAGTTATATATATATACATATATATATATATATATATATATATTGTTAGTTGAATGATTGTTAGCGCTAGTGTAGCGGCAGTGTCGAGTGTCTGATCTGTGTGAGTTCCGGCGGTGGAAACTGCTTCGCGCTAACCGCCGGGACGTTGTGTGAGCTAGCTAGGCAGCAACAACAATAATAATAATAATACGAAGAGAGACGGCGCTGCCGTATTGTTCTCTGGCGTGTGGTGCAATATAATAAATAAGACTAGTGAGTGTGTGAACCCGCGCAAATTCGTCTGTCTTCATTCTACGGTTCCGTTTGGCGCCACATATTGGCGCCCAACGTGGGGCACGACGTGTAGCAAAAGCCCGGACGTAGAAGTGATCGTAACGACAGCCAGGATGGCTGAGACAGGCCGTACTGTGATGACGCTTCGGCGTTCAGTGCGTGCGGGGGTGTCAAAGTTGGACACCACCGTAAAGTCGTTTTTTGCTGAGGGCCAGGAGTCTCCGCCGTGCACGCAGTGGAACCTGGGCCGTGTTGACGGCTGGTTGGTAAGAGCGGAGTTGCTCCAGCAACAGTTAACTGAATTAGACGAACGTTTTGTGGTCGAAATGGCCAGCACGCTCAACGATGAGCAAATAGATGTAGAAACAGGTAGAACTGCCGACTACATAGATACGTTGTGTGAAATCCGAGGTAGGCTTATGAGCTACAAACAATGTAGCAAATTAGGCGCCGCCAGGCCGTCGGGCGGCCCGGAGCAGCCGGCTCAGGGGGCAGCAGGGCCCGACGGTCCGGTTTCGAGTCGACTAATCTCGGTACAAGAAGCCAACGCAATGGGCGGGGTGGCGCTCCCCATGGCCAAGTTAAGAAAGTTCAACGGTGATCTCCAGCTCTTCCCGTCATTCATCGACGAATTCAGAGTCCTCGTCCACGAGAGAGACGGAATCTCAGATCTACAGCGGCACAAGATTCTTCGCGACGTGCTCGAAGGAGACGCTGCAAGGTCAGTGGCGGGCATACCGTTGACCGAAGACGGCTACCGCCGAACCCTGAGCCACCTGCTTCAGCGGTTCGGGGCGGCACGTTTTATATTGTGTGATATTTATACGCAATTGTTAGAAGTGTCTAGGGTGACGCGCGACTCTGACGATCAGGGTCTGCGCCAATTGTTAGATAGCATCGATCGTGCAGTGATATCGTTGCAAATGTTGAAGTGTGACCATTTAAATTATGGAGCAATATTATATGCTGTGACAATGAGGGCTTTACCACCGGGTTTAAGAGCAGAATTTTTGAAGAAACAAGAGATTGATAATTGTGTGCCAATAGAAGACTCTAACTTACCTAGGTTGGCTGTACAGGGTAACAATAGTTTAGAGGCTGATGTGGGGGCACTGTTTCAGGGCATACACACCTTTTTGACGGGAATGGTTACGTCGCGAGAGAAAAACAAGGTATATTCAAAAGTGCAAGCTCATGGTCCGGCGACGCGGACGGGCAATGTGTTTAGAAGGTCGTTCGGCGAGTCATCTCGGAGCGAGCCTGCTCAAGTCTACCACGCACACGTTGGACCGAGACAGGGTAACACGAATTGTTTATTTTGCGGGGGTGGACACAAGTCTAGTGCATGCCGGGCGGACATGCCCATAGAGTTGCGTAGGCAGAAGGTATTAGACGCTCGAGTTTGTAGGAAGTGCTTGGAACCCGGCCACTGGGCGCGGGCTTGCACCAAGCATATTGTATGTAAATTATGTAAGGGCCCCCACTTACAATTGTTATGTACAAACACCAGAGCAACAGTTAACGTGGCGGCAGTGGACGGGGGGGGACGTCCACTGTTGCCAACAGGGCACGTACATGTACAGACGGGAGCGGGGGAGCATGCAGTGACTAGGTTTCTCCTAGATAGTGGCTCACAGCGCACGTTTGTAACCAGCCGGCTGGCGGCCGCCCTCCAGGCCAGCCCTGTGGGACATGAATTCACGTATGTCCATGTCTTCGGCGGCTCCCGGCCCCAGCAGGCGAAGAAGCTTCCTATCGTTCGTCTCGAGTTGCTGACGCAGTCTGGCGAGCCGATGCTCATCGACGCGCGTGTTGTCGAAGAGATTGCGTCGGCCACCCTCCCGACACCGTCAAGAAGATTGCGCGACAGAATCGGAGCCGGACTGGCCGAGCGGATCGGCGGGCCGGCCGCAGTAGAATTATTGCTCGGCGCCGGCGACACGTTTAGAGTCATCCGCGGAGAGCCACGTCGTTTAGACAAGTGTACCATCGGCATGGACACTCGGTTCGGGTGGGTCCTCGTAACCGACGGGGCAGGCCTCGACGGCGCGAACCAGGCTCTCGCGGTGACGACGACGACGACGACACAAGAGTTAGAAAATTTTTGGTCATTAGAATCAATTGGTATCCGGCCGTCGGAGTTGGAACCACGCAACAAAGAAGAAGTATCGAAGAATCTTCTTGACAGCATCAAACGATGCGAAGATGGAAGATACCAAGTAGCATTGAATTTGAAGCCGAACGTCGTCATGATCGACAAGAATGAAGCTCTCGCAGCGAAGCAGTTGCGGTCGCTGGCGAAGAGGCTGCGGCGAGATCCGGCATTGGCAGAAGACTATGTCCGAGAAGTAAGAGCGTTCATTGACGGCGGATTCGCAGAACCTCTGCCCTCCGGTGAGTCTGCTTTATATATTATGCCACATTTTCCGGTAGTTCAGCCCGGCAAGGTGTCATATAAAGTACGGCCGGTCTTCAACGCGTCAGCAGCGGGCAGGGGAGGTTTGTCGCTCAACGATTGCATTGACGACACCCCGAACCTACTCCCTTGCCCGCTGGCGATGCTCACAAGGTTTAGGAGGCACCAGGTGGCTTGGGTGGCCGACATAAGTCGGGCCTACCTGATGGTGCGAGTTCGGCCGGAGGATCGCAATTTATTGTGTTTCCTATGGTTTCAGGATGAGCGCAACCTTGTTGGCCAAGTATTGTTACGGATGACGTCGACTGCGTTCGGGGTCAAGGACAGTCAGCACAACACCATCGCGGTCATTCGGGCCCACGCTGAGCAGTACGTCGGGAGCGACCCCGAGGCCAGCGCGGCCATCAGTAAGGACTTGTATATGGACGACATGCTGACTGGCAGCCGAACGGTTGAGGAAGCCGAACAACTTTGGCGCGCGGTGGTCAAGATTCTCGGCGACGCAGGCATGGTATTGAAGAAGTTCCAGTCCAACAGCCAGGAGTTGCGCCAAGCGTTTGGCGACGGGGGAGGGGGCGGTGCGCTGCTGAGCCCGCAGCTTTTCGGTAAGGTCCTGGGGGTCGGTTGGGATCAGGAGCACGACACGCTCTTGTTCGATCCTGAGCCGATGCTCTCGTTCGTGGCGGAGAGCGCGCCGACGCTACGCACCCTGATGGGAGCCTGCACGAGGCTATACGACCCTCAGGGCCTCCTGGCTCCTTACGTCCTGAAGTTGAAGACAATCCTTCAGGACGCTCATCGGGCTAAGTCGCCGCTGAAAGCACCGCTCCCCCCGGAGCTCCTCCGAAGATGGCTGGCGTGGACTGAGGAACTACCCGAGCTCAACGGATTCAGCGTGCCGAGATATCTGCCAACCGGAGACCGCGTCGAGTTGCACGCATTTGCGGACGCCAGCGACAGGGCGTACGCCGCAGTGGTATACCTCAAGGCAATCGACGGCGGTAACGGAAGCCGCATCGGGCTGGTCGCGGCAAAGGCGAAATTAGTGCCTATTCAGCAATTGGACAGTTTGACTATACCGAAGAAGGAACTGGTTGCAGCAACCTTAGCGGTGCGGCTTGTTACCAAGGTACGTGAACAGCTAGATATAGATTGTAAGATCTATTGCTGGTCCGATGCACACGTCGTGTTGCATTGGATTCACTCCGCCACCCCGAGTAGGTGGGGAGTATTCGTGAAGAATCGTTTAGAAGAAATATTGAAACTTACGAAACCATCAGACTGGAGTCATTGTCCGGGGGACCAGAACCCCGCAGATTTACCCTCTCGAGGAGTGTCGATGGTCAAACTCAAGGAGAGTTCCTTGTGGTTACAGGGCCCGGAGTTCCTGATGGATTCGTCGACGCAGTACCCTACCTTCCAGCCGGGGCGTGGCTGCGACGAGATTCCAGAGATTCGGGCGTTTGTCGCAACGTGCGAACCCCCGCTAATAGACCCAGCGGGGTGTTCAAACTTGCGCAAATTGATCCGAATCGTCGCCACCGTTGCCCGGGCTGGAAGGCGGTTCCGTCGGCAGGTAGCGAGCGGTCCACTCACGGCGGAGGAGCTCGCTTGGGCGAAGCAGCACCTGCTGCGGGAGGCCCAGCAGCGCTGCTTGGGGGAGGCCGTTGCGAGCACCTCTCGCGGCGAGCCTCCCGAAGACGCTGGCCTCGCCGAATTCAAGCCGTTCATGGATCAAGACGGGCTCCTGAGGGTGGGCGGGCGGCTGCAGTTTGCAGACGAGCCATTCGAGGTACGCCACCCGATACTGCTTGCCGACGACCCGCTCACTCGGCTGATTATTATGAACGCGCATGAGAGCCGTCTGAAGCATTTAAAGACAGAGATAGTCATGAACGTGTTGCGTGAAGAATATTGGATCCGGAGGATGCGGCAGGTGGTGAAGTCGACAATCTACAAGTGTACGAAGTGTCTGCGTGATCGAGCCAAGCCAGCGTTGGCCGAGGAGGCGCCGCTCCCGGCAACGCGGGTCGACATGTCATTTCGACCATTCAAGACCACCGGCATCGATTACTTCGGGCCAATAATAATAAGAAATGAAGATGGAGAAAAGAAGATTTGGGTCGCAATATTCACATGCGCCGCCATTCGAGCCGTTCATTTGGAGGTAGTCGAAGACCTCACGGCAGAGGCCTGCCTGTCGGCAATCAAGAGGTTCGTGGCGCAGAGAGGGCTGCCGGCGACGTTTGTGTCAGACAACGCGCTGACGTTTCAGAAGGCGAGTCGGTGCGTCGTAGCGCTGTCGAAAGCGCTGCGCAGCGAGCAGGCCCAGGAGTACCTCAGCCAGGGGGGAGTCGTGTGGGACTTTAACATCCCGCGGGCCCCCTGGTGGGGTGGGTTTTACGAGCGACTCATCGGCGTCGTAAAAAACTGCCTAAGGAAAACAATTAAAGGAAACAAGTTGAAGCTAATCAACTTAATAACAATTCTCCATGAAGTCGCGGCGATCATCAATCAACGGCCGATAACGAGACTGCCGGACTCGGCGGATGAGCCACGGGCGCTCTCCCCGAGCCAGTTCCTGGCGCCTCGGGTGCCGCTGGCGTTTCCGGCAGAGAGGTTGATATCGCTGGGTGACCGTCCCGGATGCCTCGCCGGAATTTGGAAGCAGCAGGAGGCGATCCTCAACGCGTTTTGGAAGAGGTGGCGCACCGAGTATATGCTCGTCCTGAGGACGGCCCTGCGGCGGCGGGGAGGCGCGCGTACCGAGCCGCTCGCCGCAGGCGACGTCGTGGTGCTGCAGGAGGAGGGAGTGCCGCGGGCTTTCTGGCGCCTGGGTCGTGTGGAGGAGGCGCTGACAAGCAGGGACGGCGTGACGCGTGCCTACAGGGTGCACCTCGGTGGAGGCCGCTACGTCAAACGAGCTGGACGCCTGCTGGCGAAAGTGCTGTGAGCCATAGTTGATCTCGTAGGGCAACACAATAAATATTACACACAGTATGTTGAACTTAGTCATTGTTTTGAGGGAAGCTACCGCCACCCTCAAAAGGGGGAGGAATGTTGCATATAGTATGGCCACGGATTGAAGTTTGTATTTGCCCGCCATGATGGCGATGATCTGTCTGCTAGCCACAGCTCGCTACGGCGCTGTAAGCCATAACCCGCCGCTGCGCTGTTCGCGCACTGTCATGTTGCCGGTCGCCGGCCGGATAAAAGGGGTGCGCGCCATTTCCTCAGCCCTTTTTTGCTACTTCGAGCGTTCGGCGTAACGCGCACTCTGCAAGCCTTAGTCCGGCGGCGACCGGCACGTCCGACGGCCTGGCAGCGACAGCGGCGGGAGCGTGGCAGCAGTGCTGCACTAGGGCGGTGAGTGTTGTAGCTGGCAGTTGCAGGCAGAGTTATATATATACATATATATATATATATATATATTGTTAGTTGAATGATTGTTAGCGCTAGTGTAGCGGCAGTGTCGAGTGTCTGATCTGTGTGAGTTCCGGCGGTGGAAACTGCTTCGCGCTAACCGCCGGGACGTTGTGTGAGCTAGCTAGGCAGCAACAACAATAATAATAATAATACGAAGAGAGACGGCGCTGCCGTATTGTTCTCTGGCGTGTGGTGCAATATAATAAATAAGACTAGTGAGTGTGTGAACCCGCGCAAATTCGTCTGTCTTCATTCTACGGTTCCGTTGGCAACAGCGCCTTTGTTCCACTGGTCTGTAGAGGTGTGCAATGATGTAACAATTGTTTTTGTGTTAGATCCAGCCAAGGGGTAAGAAGAAGCTTTTTGGAAGGAATGAAGAGCGAGGCAGTCCGCGACGGTATGATCAACGGTATCGGGGGTGCCCGAAGTGCAGAGAACGCAGATGTCCGATGGAGACTTGCCAACTCTCATCATATATGACTGGAATTGTCCGTGTCCGGTGAACACCTGAGTAGCGTAATAAGAGAGACCTTGTTGGGGCGTCTTTTTGTACCACAAGCTTAAGTCATCAAGTAAATACCGGGTCCATCTTCCTCGATGGTCATTGGAAGATGGGTGGTGCCACTCCTCGATCCATTGCTCGAGGGCGTTGTTATCCGCGATGGTGAAGTCCGTTGTGTTGTCTAGTCGGCAGGTGGATTGTTGTCCAGCCATAAGGTCCCATGGTACCATTTTAGCCAAAGCTATGGCAACGTCGGTGCTGACAGTTCGGAATGCCCTGCAGATTAGTAAAGCCGTTGTTCTTTGGGCCGAGCGGAGTAGTAATCTATTGGTCTTTGTGCGGAGGGCCAAGTCGGCCCATATTGGTGCCGCATAAAGAGCTATTGACTGAGCGGCTGTCGACAGAAGGACGCGTTTTTGATAGTCGGCTCCTCCCGTTTTTGGAAGAATACGGCTTAAAGATCGACTGACTCGGTGAACCTTTCGTGTTATTGAAGTCAGGTGTGGCTTGCCTGTGAGGCCAGTGTCGAGTGTCACCCCGAGGTATTTAGCTTGTTTTCCTATTTGGAGCGGGTGATCGTTCAAGGTGAGATGAACGTCGTGGGTTCTCTTTCTCCCGGTTAAGTAAAGGACCTCCGTTTTTTGTGGAGCTAGCTCTAGGCTGTTGTCTCTCATCCAGGATGAAACTTGTTTCATTGCATCATTTGCAATGTCTTGCAAATGTGTTTCTTTCCGTGAGGTAATGAGGAGAGCAAGGTCATCAGCATATGCCAGCCTTTCCACTCCAGGTGGCAGTGTTGGCAATCTGAGTAGGTCGTCATACGCAAGGTTCCAGAGCGTAGGGCCTAGTATAGAGCCTTGAGGAACTCCAGCGGTAACTGGGAACGTACCGTGGGTGGTAGTTAATGAGCGGTTTGAAAGGTAAGACGAGATTATTCGGCGTAGGTATGCCGGAATGTCGCGACGGTCCATAGCTTCGAGTATCCTCTCCCAGTTGGCACTGTTAAAGGCGTTTTAACATCTAATAGAATTAAGAGAACATAGGAACGGGTCTTAGGTGTGGCCAGAGTCTCGCGACCGGCTGTTTTGAGTATAATCTCTATAGGGTCAAGTGTAGAGTGACCCTTGCGAAATCCATGTTGCCTGGGGGACAGGGCTTCCAGTTCCTCTATTGCCTCGTTAAGGCGTGTGTTGATGATATTTTCAAATAGTTTCCCTACTGTGTTTAGGAGACAGATTGGTCTGAAGGATCCTAGGGTTGATTTAGGAATAAGCGCTAAGTAGGATGTCTTCCATTGTTTCGGGAAGGTGCCTTGAGAGAGAAGGTTTGTTGCAAGTTCTGCAATGAGGGTCGGATGTTGTGTAGCGAGGAGCTTGACAACCCCAGGTGGTACTCCGTCGGGTCCGGGTGCTTTTCCCGGCGCAAGTTTTTCAGCTGCCTGCAGAACCTCGTCCACCGTGACTGGGGGAATGGTCGCTAAATCCACAGGGATTTCTATATGTGGTCGAGGGGGATGAGTAGGAAATAGCTTGTAAACTTGCTGGTGTATCTGTTGCGGGGAGAGGGGTGGAGGTGAGGTGCGCATCTTTCTGCGGACTATTTTGTAAGGTAGTCCCCAGGGATCGTGTTGTACCAGGTCAATGAGTGCCTGCCAGCATTCTCGTTTTGACTTAGGGATGGTGTCACGCAGTTTGTTCCTGTTCGTTTTATAGGCTGTAAGTAAGAGTTGCTTGGATGGGTCTTGTGTTAGTGGTTGACTGGTCGATTCCTCCCTCGCCTCTTGGGAGGGAGGAGGGCCAGTTGCCGACATTGGTCGGGGGGTGGGTAGGGGTGGGTGTTTTACGGGCATTTGGCCCGGGGGTGGGGGCGAATTGAGGTTGTCGTTCCTCAGTGAATGCTCCAAGATGTCCCGTGTCAGCAACGCTGACGATAGTTGTCCGCCGTAGGCGCGCTGAGACCGCCTCTTTCGGTAGCAACGCGGGAATTAAGCTCTTGTAGTAATACTAATAAAGAAATGAGAGGGTAGCTTACCGATAGCAAAGTCAGACCAGTTCGTACTTAACAATGGGCCTGCCATATAATTGTTAGGCCATCTGTTGGAGCGTGCGTTGTTCGCTTCGTTGTCTGCAACTGTCTCGTCGCTTGCGAACCACAACAAAACCATCGTCGTCTGCCTTCTCCTCCGGACGTGGGTCAGCTGGATCTGCTGTCGGCGTTGTTGTTACCGCAGCTGGTGACCCCGCTGTACCACCACCCGGTGGTTCCATCTCCACAACAGCGCCGTTCAAGTTGCCACTGTCGTTACTCAACTCTGCAGACGCCAAGCTTCTCTTGGCGCCGGCGCGGTTGTTTTTGCTGGTCTCTCCAGCCAGCTCTCTCGTATATGGCTCGGTGACGTCACCTCCTTCTGTGCTGTCTGCTAGCCTGGCTTTCTTGTTTTCCGCGTTGTCCGCGTTCCGCCGCTTTTCTTTACGCTAATTTTGTCACTTAGCGTGGAGTTCAAACCCCCTGTAAGCGTAAGGGGTGCGGCAAACTGTTCCTGCGGGATTGCCTCGATTTTGGCAACCCGCTCCTGTAGAGCCGTGTGTGCTAACCACAGTTTCACAAAGTTCCACTGTAGCTCGCTCAATCGGCCGCACAACGTACCGTGAGTTGGTTCCTGGGTGTCACAGGCTCCACACGGAGCCGAGTGCGCATCCTCGGGGAGCACGGGGTTTAGACAGCCCCCGTGGAACACTTTTGAGCAGCCTTGACTGCACACCACTAGTTGTTCACCCGTCTTTAACGGGAGCGAACACTTCGAACAACCGAACATCACGACTGCTAGCAGACAACTTCATTAAAGTCAATAAGAGAGTCACTGTAGTTCGTAGGAAAATAAGATGTCGACATGGGTCGGACGAGAATTACTGGAACCGGGTTGAACAAAAATGGGAAATGAGCTGCTAGTAGCTCAACCTTCTCCTCATCTGTCGGTGCTGAGTGTGAGGTTGATTCCAGGGTTGGTGGGGACTCGTTGCTTGTAAGGCGCGAGTTCGCGTAGCGGAAGTGGAACCGGCTGTCCTTGACGCTTAAGTTCATCTCGGTCAGGATGCGAAGGCGCTTTGTTGCTTTCATTAGTTTTCGATGATATGTAAAGGACGAGGCAGGGCTAGAGTGCATGGAGATTGTTCGCTCGAGTCGGGCTACATATGAGCGCAGTTTCATGAGCTTCTTGTCGACCACAAGAGGGGTGAAGGCTTCGATCAGAACGCGACAACATCGCGCGAACTCGTTGTACATACATCTCGTTGGCATCATGGCAGTCGAAAAAGAACGCCCTTAAATCGAGTATGTGTTGTATCTGGATCGTAGCTTCCAGACGGCTAGCGAACCTTTAAGCTTGGGCATGATATTCCTATGTATGTCCAAGGCAGTGACGCCGGGGGGGCAATCCGAGAAATAATATTTTAATTATATTTTATTAATTATATGTTAATTGAATTACGGTTAAGAAATTATATATATATATATATATATATATATATATATATTTTTTTTTTTTTTTTTTTTTTTGATGACCGTTTGAATGCGGTGGAGTTCGGTCGTGTTTCGTGCTGGCTCCCGTAAACTCAACTAGTACGAGGGGCTTAACTGTGATTTTCGTAGTGATCATTGCATCATCTAGACTTTTTATAGTGAGTGTTACTCTTCAGGGGGTCCTTATTCCTCCAGGGCTCTCTGACAACTGTGTTCGATCTGCTAACGTCATCGCTAGCAGTAAGCTTGTGCCTAACTTGCGGGCGGGGGTCACTAGGGCTTAGAAGCAGAGAAGCCTGTGCAGTCGTTGTAGCCCAGTGGTAGCCTCATAGATTGCCAGTTGTTGGGCCCCGGTTCAACTCCCAAGAGTGGCAATTTTTGTTTGTGTTTTTTTGCGTCTATTCGTTCCAAGGCATTTGGACAGCTAAGACGATGCCGGTCGAGTCCAGCGGAAGTAAGCCGCCTGGTAGTTTGGATATATCCAGACTCAGGAGCGCAATCGCCAAATAGACACCAATCGCTGCCCAAACCGATGTCTCGAAGCCGGCTGAGAAGAGGGCTTGCAGCGCATCGCCTGGTGTATCACAAGTTGATCCAACCACAGGTGCCGGAACTTCGGAAATCTCAAA
Source organism: Dermanyssus gallinae (assembly GCA_003439945.1). Taxonomy (NCBI): domain Eukaryota; kingdom Metazoa; phylum Arthropoda; class Arachnida; order Mesostigmata; family Dermanyssidae; genus Dermanyssus; species Dermanyssus gallinae. Next base: position 578 of record QVRM01007145.1, on the reverse strand, counting down.
CGGAAGTGTAACACTAGGGGTGTAAGCGAAGAAAAGGTTCCTCTGTAGAATCAGATAAACGCGACGAATCGTTTACGCTAGTGGTGTCAAAGCAGGTTAGCAGGTTAGCAGAGGCTAACAAATGTAGAAAATAGTCTGGCGTTGGTTATCCGCACCAATTTTGTCCGTTGACGTTTGAAACAATGGGAGGCCCAGAACCGCTTACACTGAAGTTGATTCAGCGCGTTGGCAGAAGCCTTAACTTTTCCACGGGAGACTCGAGAGCATCAGAGTTTTTGCGTCAGAGACTGTCTCTCGACATTCAACGAGGAAACGCAGCATCCGTTCGGAGCACATTGTCAAACTGGGCTAATCCTGGGTTAGAGAACCTGTGACAATCCCGTGACTACACGTTCACGCGGAGACAATTGTTCACTCCAAAGTTCTAACGTAAAAAGTTATATAACTATATCAATACAAATCAATCAGATAAATTAATGCATTTATTGTATATATATGAACGATAACTTCAAGCCGCATATGACCCTTCTTTGCTAAAGCATAAGATATTTTCTATAATGGCCTACACCTTGCACAAG
>QVRM01007144.1:0-53672 GCA_003439945.1 Dermanyssus gallinae | reverse complement strand
TATATATATACACATACACACATATGCAAACATAGTGTCACGGGCTCGACCCTTTGTTAATTAAATTGTCTACAAATCGAAAAAACGAACAAAAGGTATATGAATTAAGAGAGAGAGATTACAGCTGTACGGACTAAACATAGCGACTATGCTCGAGCAAGACGTTAACCTTCTAAAGCACACCCCATAACGTTGAGTATCACTAAAAGGCAGCTTTTGCACCGTTCGGTCTGCTGTCAAGAAATGATGGGCGATGACGCACTATAGGCTCACTTGGTGGGATAGTATGTATGCCGGCATTTATGCTCCGATAACAAAAAACTTTTCGAAAAACGTTTTTGCACACCTTCAGACAAGCAAGCAGACATTGGTAGGTCTCGTGCGGAATAGCAGTTTAACAGTTTGATTCGCGTACGAAATGCTTGCTCTGCGCGCATGCGGTCTCACGTGAGCCTGACATAACTACTGATGATAAAGCGGGTTCTCCTCAACCGTCTGCTGAGTTAGCGGAGAATAGATAGTATCCGTAAAGTCAAGGTTTAATTCAGAATGTTTTTTGACTAGTTAGCTTGGCCCTACTATTAAGCTGACTTGCTCGATAAAACTCTTGCTAAGCAGACGAATTGTCCTCTCAGTTGCCATTTCAGTTTCAGCAAGGATCGAATGCATATCGGGCCTTGGAGCACTTCTTAGTATTTCTAGGGCGGTTATAATTCGTTATGTAAGGCTCTCGACTCAAGTAAAGCACACGCACGGCATTTTCAGCGGACTCTCGGGTGATTGGGTGGTTCTTTCACATATGAGAGGAAGTTTCTTCTTTCTTCTTTCCTAGTTCTTTTGCAGGTTCTTCTGTACTTAACACACTTGATTTTTCATACTCTTGGTCTATATTCCGCCTTGTCTAATGTGTTATGACTGGTCTGTACGAACTACAACTACTGAAGGCCCTTGCTGGCAGCCACGCCACGGTTCTAAAAACACATAACTGACCTCATAACTCTTGTGCTTCAGCAACGCCATGAACTTTTTCGGTAGAATCAAAACTAGTAGGGTACCGGTAGCGATGACAAGCACGGCCTGGCGAGCAGCCGGATACAAGAGCAGACATTTAACTACGGCGTTTGCAGCCCACGGGTTTCATCACGTGTTATGTAGCACAGAAGATTTCCACATTCCTCAGGAGTGTTGCAGGTGCACGAGGTGCTCTGCCCAGTGCGATAGATACCACGCCGCAGCATGTCCAGCAGTTCAGTCAATAGCTGAACTAGCAAGATGAGAGAAGACCCAATGACGCAAAGAAAGCACTAGTTCTGTCTGATGTACATATGTGTTTGTAATTTTACCCAACCTGGGTGTTAATAAACCATAATAATAATAAATAAAACTAGTAGGGTGAGACCGATTATCAAACGAGAATTGGTAAATTTGAAGATAGAAAGAAAAAACAACATCTTCAATGTTTAGATTTTAGCGCCGTTCGACAACCTAGGTCTACACTTAGTGAAATGACTGGCTCATCTAGTCTGTGCTTGTTCGTTAACGCAGTCGCATCCGATTCAGAGTCAACATCAACTGTGACATTTTCTGTCAACAAAGAAAACAGTAAAACAATAAGTGACCGCTCTCGTTTGATTAAGCAAAAGGGAACTATGAGCAGAGTAGAAGTCGCCTAGTCCTCATCGGGTCAGCCGTATCGAACGTAGGCCTTGTTCTCTCAGTTAAGGAGATTGTCGAAAACGTGAACTGTTCTTGTTTTAATACACGCCCTGCAGCAAATCCGGGCGCTTTGGATGTCATATGAATTCATAGTTTGATTTATAGCGTTTATTGAATTTATTTTTGTGAGACCCCTATCTATGAATCTATATGTGATGCGCAATTGACACTGGAAAGCGTTTTCAATATGTTTAGATTGGGTAGTCCCACGAGAGCCGGCGTCATCTGTGTTGTAGTTAAAACGCGTTTTTTTAATAAGTAATATATAAGTTTAAGTATAATTAAAGGTAAATTTGATGCCCCCGGAAAACACATTGAAATTGATATCCTGACAACACAAACCGAACAAAGTCAGGAAGCTCTGCCGCTTGTGCTGACCGTGTTTGGGATGTGTGTATTGCAATTAAATATTGCTTCACTGATATGGAGTATGCATATAACATTGATACGTATATTGTTGTCAGCTGCTCTTGGTATGCTATTCGAGAGAGGTAGTGCAGAGTTATCTCTTCGTAAGAGCCAAGCAGGCAGACGCTCAATACTTTGTACACGCTTGATAGCCATTAACTATGTTTCTGGAATAGACGTACTAGTGCGCTAGTCATGGTTGTCATCTACCGGGGTGTCGTCAGTTCGATCCCTGTTGTTGATCGAATTTTCTTTGAGCGATGCTCATTGATAATAGATGATAAACCATACCGCTGAGAGTCAGCGGCCATGCTGCCACAAAGACTGTGGGAGAAACCCTAGATATCTTAACATGTCCGGCCCTCGGTGCATTGAAGATATACCTCAGCTCAAGTTCCAAGCCCGTAGGCGACGGAGGATGGCCTAGAATTAAAAACAACTTCCTTTAAAACAAATTATTCTGGTATAGACGTGGCTATTCCCACACGCAAGACCAGACAGAAGGCGAGAGGCACTAAAATATCCAGGTCTCAAACTTCTCGTTGGACTTGTTTGCCTTGGCGTGTTCACCTGAATCGAATTATCTTAACAACTGGTACAGAGCCTGACATTAGATACACAAGGCGGCTTCTTACCCGTATTTACAAGCAGAGTACTCGCTTTAGAAGAGTGCCGCTGCTTGGAGTAATCTTGAGGTAGAAGAGTGCTGCAGACAGCTGCCGGACGTCGCCTTTCTCTCCATGAAGCAAGACTAGGGCTGTGCGCACTGTCTCGACGATGCGCAGTGAAAATCGTCCTAGTATAATGGAGCCGAAGCCCCAGATACCGTAAAAAGTTGACGAATTTTAGGGATTGGCTGCCGCAACGTATAACGTCTTTGACAGCCAATCGACCTCCTCTTCTGAATTTCACAGATTTGGACATTATCCGCCTTAGGCCTTACCCGCAACACGCCCTGCTCACCCTGTATCAGCAAGGTGTCCGTATCAAAGTAGCTTAAAATTACCTTCAGAAGAAAAACACTAACCGCTGTGTGTCGGAATAACTTTACCAGGATCTCAAAATACTTTGTCGAAGGATTTGACGCAGTCTATAAAGACTGCGTGCAAATTGCCTCCGGATTTTGCCACAACTGGTTCTATCTCTAACTGAAGCACCTGGATTGCATTGCGCGTTCCCTGACCTCTTTGGAAGCCGAGTTGTTTTGGCGGAAGAATCTGGTCGACCACGTACTCAATCCGTTTAATAACCAGTTTGCGGAGGGTCTCAAGCCTAGCGTATTCACGCTTGTGGTCATAGCATGGCTTTATGCAAGCTTTTCTACTGTTGGAGTTATCAAGCCTACGTCTGGCTAGCAGCTGCAGTGGTTTCTTTCTTCCTACTTGGCGCAAGAGCTCGACAAAACCGCACGGTGAGCGGGAGAGCAAGCCTAAGAATACCATGGTCGTGGCCTCCTCTGCCTTGGTATCTTTCACCCGATTGCTCTTCTCGTAGTTCTCTCTAACAGTTTACAGCGAGTGTTCATATCATGGTCCATCTCGGGCCTATCAACCGCTAAAAGTGCAGGGTCTACATGCCTTGTGGTACCCAAGTGTAGTAGTTGCTGTTTTCCCTAAATATCAGGAATATTTGCGATGGTTGATACCGGTAGGCGTTTCCTTGCAGCCTAGAGAACATCGAAACTTTTAAGTTCGCCATCGACAAACGGTTGTGAAACAGTAGTTCAATGGTGCCGCTTCCGTTATGACTTAAATACGTGTGGTCTTCGCGTGCATTTGCACATCTTAGACCAAAGTATTACATCAACTGAAGCAGCACCTCTCCTTCATCGTTAGTGGACCCACCATCAATACGGGCATTGAAGTCGCCACCGATGATGGTTGGCTTAGACAGATCGAAACTTGATATACCAGAACTCACCGTGTTAGCGACCTCTGTTAAGTAAACATTTAGGGGGAGGTAGAAGACGACTATGTTCACCCTCATAGTCGAAAGGCTCACGCAGAAATCTTTCCTTTAGAAATATTCCTGTCGATGAACCGGGTGGTTAGGTTGGTGAGTAGGTTGACAGCTGATGTCTTTGGCCGCCAACCACACTACTTCCAGCGCGCTAAACTTGCCTGGCCCAGCATACAGTTCGGGATTGGCCACACTATCAGGCGCGTTCCGTTTGTGTATACAAAGCTGTGTTTTGCCGCTCCATCTCCGTTGGGCGGTGTCAAAGCAAATGTTGTTCTCCTCGTCTTTTCTCGTCTCTGCGGTAGCCTCCGTTGACGATATTGTAACCGCTGCTGTTTCTCTTGCCATTGGTGTGCTGCCATCCAGCGGCTCATTTGTTTCGAAGGTAGTGGCGGTGTTATTGTTGCTGCCGCCGGCGCCGCAACGAATACCGCTGCTGTTAAACCCAACGGCTGTAGCACTGCGCTTGGCACCGAAGAGGCTGCGTTTGCCGTTCTGCCACCGGGTTGGTTTTGTTGATACAAGCCGACCCGTCCGCCTTCCGTCCGTAAACCGTGCCGTTTTGTTCGTCCACGCTTTCCGTGTTTTGTCAGCTTTCTTCACGCCAACCTTTTCGTTTAGCGTGGCATTTAAACACCCCTCGATGATCTGGGGGTGTGCAAATTGTTGTAGGAAGGCCGCTTTGTCGACGGCGACCCGTCGTTGGAGCTCCATGTGTGATGCGCACAGTTTCACTAGATTCAACTGTACAAACACACGCGTTCCTTCATAAAGACTAAGTTGGGCTCTTGTGATTCACAGAAACACGGCCCGTGCTTCTCAGGGACCCATAAACTGTGTGTCCTTGAGCTCTAGGCAACCTCCGAGAAAACAGTAGAACACCACTGATTTCAAAAACTAAAGTTGTCCCGTTTTAAATGGAAGCGAACACTTCACACAACATCACGACAGAAGACGAGAGAGAGAGGATGTTTTTTATAATAAACTTCTTCAACTTGCTAAGATGCCGACACATCATGCTGGACCATAATTTAATTATGTGCCTGCTACTGATCCTGACATTTTAGAAAACCTTTCTATAGTTCTTGATTCTGTTGCATCTGCAAAGCTATTAGCTTCTCGGTTGTAGTTGATTTTTGGGAAACAATAATTTGCTAGTGAAGCTTGACTATAAACGTATGGAGTTAACACATACTGCTGTCCACCCTGATCTAATTAATTGTCCTACTTTTTTCATACTTGTGAGTCTGCGAATCATATGTACTCAAAGTTTGTCATTTGCTGTCGCTACTTAATAACTGGGTACACTCTATCCATCGACAAGTCTCAACCGAGAAAATATTCTGGACTACATAGTACGGTTAGAAAGTCATTATACTGCTGACTTCCCTAAGTCTCTCACGTGCGCTCACCGTATAGCCGTTACAAAAACCGTAGCGGTTACAAAAACAACATGAAATACATATTTTTTTACCAGAAAAGTGCTTTTGATTAAGCTGATCAGAGCTTCCTGCTCAGGGAATTAAGAGCATCGGCTTACATGCCTTTACGACAAACTGGTTTCACTCTTATTTACGGAATTGGTTGTTTCGCGTGAGTGATACCGCGTAGTCGAAATCCAAGGCGATCCAATAAAGCTCCAAAACTTAGCAGCTTAGTGCTTTCGACATGGTAAAAGCAACGTTCCTTAAAAGAGTGTTGAGCCTTTCTACATAGAAACGCACAAAGCATGCCAACTTATAGACTGTTGAGGATGACCCCGTTTTTCGAGCATATGGTAAACCGTTTTCAACTTCCAACTATGGCATTACTCCAAGAGTTCTGCAGGGGTATGGAGCAGAAAATGAGAGAAGCTTCTTCGAGCCGCATCGTATTCTTGTCCGCTTTTTATTCTATGGGTTTCAGCACAAACTATGTCATCGTTCTGGGCTCGATAACCTTTCCAATAAGTGTCGCTTCAACGTTTAAGATTACCGAAAACAAATTCCGTTCTCGAGACTTAATGAACACGTGCAACGTAACGCAATTAATAGCACCATATTATTAATAAATTAAATAAAACTTAAAAACGTTGTGAAGATAGTTGGTGGGTCGCTGGTGTGCAAAAATTTAGTGCTGTTATCTACTCATATTTGCGCGGTCTGATGTTCCATAAACCGTAAAGACAATCATCTGCCAGAAATTACACTATCACTGTCAACGTGCCAGAACGTGTGATTGTTTTTTCTGTTGCAACGAGAAATTAAAATTTTGCATAACCTAAATGACACCCAACGCAAGCTAGCAAAAAGCAAATAGGTGGAATAAAAAAATCATAAAAAGTCGATTTGTTGTTATAACTTACGTTGAAGCTTTCACGTGCAAAATCTAAAAATTTTGCCATTGCGCACAAATGACGAACACTCTCTGACGATAGCAAATTTAATGCCCGTCATTTTCGTACCAAAGTGATGGTGCTGCGTTACGTAGTTGCTGAGAAACTAGGCTTTTTCGACAGCCATATCAAAAGCAAAGGCATGCATACTTCCTAGCATCTTGACCTGCTTTACCACAGAAACCACTTGCGCACGTCCAGAAACACACCAGCATTTATTTATTATAAGAAGTGCTCGAAGTTCCGTCCGCCTACCACTAAACACGTTCTGTAGCGATTGCACAGGCTCTCTTGCACTCGTGTAAATATGTTAGGCATTGCCCTAACGGCGTCAGCAGCGTTGAATATACGGTCAACCAGATCTTCACGCGATTCAACGGGGGTTTCGTAGACAACACTCTTTAGGTAGCCCCACAAAAAAAAGTCGAGGCTTGTTAAATCGGGGGAGCGAGGTGGCCAAGCTATAGACCCGCCTCGGCCGATCCACCGATTCTTGAATGCTTCGTTTAGGTATTCTCGAACCGTAGCAGAGTTGTGTGGCGGCATTTTCAGACGAAAGCTTTCCAGGATGCCTTCTAACAACTGGGTAACGTATGAATCAAAAACGCGCGATACGCAGCTGCATCTAATCTGGCGGAAACAAACACACCAGCATTTGTTTACGCTGAGCAGCCGGCTTTGTTTCGAAATTATTCGCCGTTCGCACAAGCTTCTATCGGAAATTTGCGCGGGCTTTGATTCGGAATTCGTCATTCGAGACGCCAAAACACCATAAGAAAGAAAAGGTTGGCCACCTCGCTCCCCCGATTTAACAAGCCTCGACTTTTTTTTGTGGGGCTACCTAAAGAGTGTTGTCTACGAAACCCCCGTTGAATCGCGTGAAGATCTGGTTGACCGTATATTCAACGCTGCTGACGCCGTTAGGGCAATGCCTAACATATTTACACGAGTGCAAGAGAGCCTGTGCAATCGCTACAGAACGTGTTTAGTGGTAGGCGGACGGAACTTCGAGCACTTCTTATAATAAATAAATGCTGGTGTGTTTCTGGACGTGCGCAAGTGGTTTCTGTGGTAAAGCAGGTCAAGATGCTAGGAAGTATGCATGCCTTTGCTTTTGATATGGCTGTCGAAAAAGCCTAGTTTCTCAGCAACTACGTAACGCAGCACCATCACTTTGGTACGAAAATGACGGGCATTAAATTTGCTATCGTCAGAAAGTGTTCGTCATTTGTGCGCAATGGCAAAATTTTTAGATTTTGCACGTGAAAGCTTCAACGTAAGTTATAACAACAAATCGACTTTTTATGATTTTTTTTATTCCACCTATTTCCTTTTTGCTAGCTTGCGTTAGGTGTCATTTAGGTTATGCAAAATTTTCCAAAAACACACTGGTATGATCGGTTGCTTTATGCGTTGACTGGTTCTCCCGCAAACGTAGATTTAGTACAACTATGTAGGAGAAAATAAGGCAGAATAACGACTTTTCTAAATTTCATCCTCACTCCTAAACAAAACGTTTTCTTGGCTTCCGCCCATTGGGAAAAATTATTTTCTTGCCGAGCTCTATCAAACCTCGAAAGAAGTACAACTTTTTACGTAACACCCTGTATATATATATATATATATATATATATATATATATATCGAATGTTGCCTATTATTATTTTCATGATATGCACATGAGTATTTTTTGCATTTCGTGATGTAACGAAATACCTTTCCTATTGTATCATTGAATAACTGTTCTACTTTAACGTTGTGGCCAAGCTCACAGTAGATACAGAGACGCAGAGACGGTATAGATTTGTAAATACGATATTATTGCATAGCAATGTTCCTTCTACATTTACTTTAGTCCAGCCCGGCTGGGCTCGTGGTGGGCACGTGAGCTCAGGTGCGAGGCTCAGCCTCTGTCGGAGATGGATGTCAAAGCAGATCGTCCCAGAAATAAATATTGATGTGTTAGTACAGGAGAAGAATGAATATCGGTTTCTGTCTCTAAGAGGTGGGGAATAAATACGTTGCCTGAAAACGTATCATTGTGATAGATACTATTGGCCTGAACGTCCCTCCGTTATTTCTACGTGCAGTTGACGACCTTAATAGATTCTGCACTGATGCGCACTTAAACCAAATATGCTAACTCGATAGGTGTACCAGCATATCCTCCTCGTTTACCTGAACAAAGATGCCTTTCATTTTTTTCGAAATTTGTTTGCACAGTTTTAGCTTGGATCATTTCTATTAATCACGACAGAATGCGTACTTTTATAGAACCTTTCTGGGTTCCCTTAAGACATTCTATAGTGAAATATACTAGTAGATACATCTACTAGTAAAATATACTAGTAGATACTCTTGAGCTAAGCGTATGCATCTTACTAACATTTTAATCGAGAGCACGCCAATAGGGAGATACTTTGCTAGCTGAACGAACCAAGGTCGAACTTCTAATTGACCACAGCAGACAACTTCTGCACTGTATATCTTCTCATGCGCCTTACATTTGGTCATCCAGTAGTTGAGCAGTAGGGTCTAAATGTTTACCCCTCTTCTACGAGTTAACTCAGATAAAAGTACTGGCTTGCATTAAGAAGTGCATAAAAAATAATCTGATCTGCTGCTTATACAATAGTAGCTGGCCTAGATAATGGCGCTGAATACGCCCCATACAAATCACAGGTCTAAGAGTACCGAGGAGCACAGAGTAATAGTATGAACAGATCTGACTTTCAGAACCAGGTGCTACTTGGTAGACGGTTTTCAAAAGTTTAACTAAATTTTGATAACGCTTTTAGAAAACCTTGTAGCCTAAACTGCCTAAAAGGCTGAAATTCTCAGAAATGTATTTGCCGCAACCTACCCATCGCACGCCGAGCTGCAATCGCGCAACACTAACGCCGCTTTCCTCTTAAATGAGCCCTCCAGCGTGCAGGTGGTGAATAACGTTGACTCTTCACCAGAGAACCTCGATCGGCATCTGCGCGGATTAGCCAACAAGCGTAGCGCCACCCCTGACGGTATCCCGGCCATTGTTTATAAGAAGTGTGGCTATGATGTATGCGTGCCACTCTCAATTATTTTCCGCCGGTCTCTCGAAGAGGAAAACGTACCTAATCTCTTTAGATATTCCATCGTATGTCCTGTGCATAAGCGTGGCGATAAAAGCGACCCTAATAATGAAAGGCCCGTCTCGCTGACCTCCGTGCCTTGCAAGCTCTTTGAGAAGGTCATAGCAGAGGAGATCTACAGGAATGCAAATGCGCAAGGTCTAATTTCGAGGGAACAATTTGCATATCGTCCCGCTCATTCTGCTCTTCTTCAGTTACTTGAGACTCAAAATGATTGGGCCCTCTTTATAAATGACGGAAGACCGTTTGACTGCGTGTATTTTGATTTTAAATCTGCTTTTGAGAGTACCACGCACTCTAAGCTACTTAATATTCTTCCACAGTATGGAGTGGGTGATCGTATAGCTAATTGGATTAAGGCTTTCTTAAGTGATAGACTCTTTAGGGTCAGAGTCAACGACTGCCTGTCATCTACGGCTCAAGTTACCTCGGGCTGCCCGCAGGGTACCATTCTCGGCCCTTTAATGTATATACTGTATACTGACTCATTGAAACATGTAATACCTCAAATCGTTCATGTAAAAATTTATGCTGATGATGTCAAAATGTATATACCCGTAGATAATAGAAGCAACATAGTAATTTTTCAGGAAACGCTAGACACATTTATGGAGTGGTGTAAATGCCTCGATCTTTAACTATCTGTTAATAAATGTGCTGTGCTACACTTTGGTCACAATAATCCTGCACACAAATACACGCTAGGCTCTGAGGAATTAACTGTTAAAAAGGCGATCAAAGACTTGGGAATACTGACATCTGATACCCTGAACTATACACCACATATACTTGAAGTGGTAACGGCTGCTACAAGAAGACTAAACTGGATATTGCGCTCGTTTGTGATTAAAGACGCTTCCCTGTATGTTAGACTGTACAAGCAATATGTTCTCCCAGTCCTAATTTACGCCTCATCTGTATGGCATCTAGGACTTGTGTGTGATCAAAAGATTCTGGCTAAACTTCATAAAAAGTTCATAAGGCGTGTTGCCTACCGCTGCAACATTAGCAGAAATAATGTTGAGTGCATGGACATTGCCGTTATATTAGATAAGATTGACAGATATACGTTTACCAGCATATGTAAGCAGCCTGATAGGTTTAATAGGTTCTTTGAAGTCATGACGACGATAACTCGATCTGGTATGAACATTTAAGCTAAAGCTGTAGCCAGGAAAGAAATCGTTAATAGAATGTTCGCGTGGCGCACAGCCCGCAAGTGCAATCATGTACAGCCAAACATATAAATCGCCAGATGGCGCGTTTGTTATGAATTTTTGATAATCCTCAATAAAGCCCCCCTGCTAAAGGGTGTGTAAATAATAATAATAATAATAATAATAATAAACGAAAGCTCGTAGGATGACACTGAGGCGAGGCAAGGTCGACACTTACGCGTTTTCATGTTTCTTTTTTTGCATCTACGGCAACTTGCGCCGAGAAAAACATAAAACTCGCAAATGTCCTCTTCTACTATAGATGTTTCTTTTTGGCTTTCCATTGCTACTGTTACGATATCAGCGTTCGTCCATCCGCTCGATCGTTGCTGATCGTAATAACGAGCAGCTGCCGACGAGGTGACGGCACCATCATTGCGCCACACGATTCTGGCGCGCCCAGAGTGTCTGTCTTTCTCCCCTCTGCGCCCTCTTCCGCGCCCCCTCCACGACGCATTCTCTTTGCCCTCGACGGAACGCAATAATCCAGGACCGGCGTCCGCTCCTACACGCCGCGTGTCGAGGGTCCCCAGACAACGCCGTCACTGCCCTAATACATAGCTCGTTGGTTCTGTCCTTCGTTTCTTCCTCCGTAGGCTTTGCCACGACGAGACAACGACGCCAAACGAATCGCGAAGACGAAAGCAAAGTAGGATCGAAGTAGGACCGACGTCGTTCATCCATTGCTGACCTGGGGTGCGCTTCAAGGTCGTGCACTACTTCAAGCTCGCTCAGGCCCTGCACGCCGACCCAAATGTCGCCGTCATACACAGAGAAACGTAGGCACAATGCGTTCGTAGTTCGACGTTTTCTGCGATAGTCGTCCGTATAAGCTTTTTGCCGTGTTCCGTGTGAATATAAGTGGTAGATCGCTTGTCCTACGTCGCAAGTTCTTAGCCTCTACACGACCAACAAAAAACCAGCTCTCCCTTCCCGACACAATCGAGTGAATTGAACTCTCTATGATAGGATCGGCGCTCGGCGAGCTGTGCCGCACTCCGCCCATATCTCGTGAAAGAATCGTCGCCAACCACTTCGGTACCGCGTCACACTGGTTTCGGCAGCAGCAGCAGTGACCACGCAGGCGGCAAAGTTCGTGGTGGTGACAACGACGGCGTTCTCTATCCGTTCTCGTCGTCGCGAAAAAAAATGTCAACCGCTTCGTTGTCGTGCCAAGTCGTGCCCGGGTTCGCCCTGTTTAAAGGTCCCCGGATCGAGGTCGAGACAAGTTCGTGCAGTAGCCTTTGCTACTTCTGTTGTTGTTGTTGTTGTTGTTGTTGTTGTTGTTGCTGTTGCTGCTGCTGCTGCTGTTGTTGTTGTTGTTGTTGTCGTTGTTGTTGTTGTTGCTGCTGCTGCCGCCGCCGCTATTGTTGTTGCTGCTGTTTTGTTGTTGCCACCTTCGTCTTGTCCAGTCATCCGGTACACGTCCCACTTTCTTTATGTCTGCCATCTGCCATACAGAGCCATATCCCCCACCCATACACAGACACACACAGTTCGCTGTATCCAGAATTCCCGTTTAATAGCACTATTGTAGCGGCATTATGGTGTCCAATCGGTTAATGAAATGTGTGTGCTCTAGCTCGTTTTTCCGAGATGCCTTTCATACGTTCGAAGTCATTTGCGCTGTTGTTAAAAATCATCCCGATACCTTGTCTATGATATCATTACTATGGTACAAATCGTTTAGCAATCATAGAATACTTACTGTAATTTTAATTCTGAACGTGGGATGACAGGGAAAGTGACCTAGGCCTCTACAGAGATAGCGCAGTTAGATGTGTACCTCGGTACATATCCAATATTACAATACAATACAATACAATACAAATGTCTCCTTTATTTAAAAAAGGGGCTGAACAATGGAAATGAATTGCTCGCATTCGCGGGCAAGGCGAGCTGTTCGCCAAACAAATGAGTGGTTAACGACTGCCACATTGGCTATCTCGTGCGGTTGAATGGAACCGCGACTCCGTAGGCTGTTTGATCGCACGTGGTAAAACTTATTAATCTGATCATTGCGTATAAGATATTTAAAAACGCGGTAGTCAACACGACGCTGGTACTCCGCGACACTTGGGAGTACGACTTTGTCACGCGTCAAGTTGCACCTTCTTGAAACTCTCTTTAAAAACTTGTCCTGAATACGCTGCAGCAAACATATATCCTTGTCGTAAAAAGGCGTCCACACGTGAGCACAGTATGACCATTTTGGCACTACTAGGGCTTCATAAAGACGCAGGTATTTGGAGGCATCTTGCGATGAGAATACTCTTAGTATAAGATTACTTAGTCGAGAGGCAGCTTTTGCTGAACCGGCAATGTGCGCCCGAAACTTCATATGTCTATCGAACGTAACTCCTAGGTCCTTGTAGGATGTTACCTCAGGTATAGGAAAATCATTTAGCTGGTACTTGAAGTTGTCGGGAGCTGTCTTCAGGACCGCGCACTTTGGAACTGAAATTACCATATCATTTAGCTCACACCAGGTGGCAATACTATTAATGGCTGCTTGAATATTCAGGCGGTCCTCGTTTCCTCTAATCTGGGCATATATTTTTAAATCATCTGCATACATTTTGTATGTTATGTTCAGGTTGCGAAGACATACTCCCAAGTCCTGAGCAAAGATTATATACATAAGAGGGCCTAGGCAGGAGCCTTGAGGAACCCCAGAAGGGCATGGGGAGCGCTTCGAGACCGATTCACTGACTTTTACGGCGAAGGAACGTTCCGTCAGATAAGAGTGACACCAAGCCAGGATTCGAGGGCCAATTCCTAGCGCCGCCATTTTAGATAAAAGAATCTTATGATTTACCCTGTCGAATGCTCGCGAGAAGTCAAAGTAGACCGTATGTATGGGGATGGCCCTGTTACGCGCAATAGCCCAATCGTGGCAGACCTCGAGAAGCTGAGTTCCAGTAGAGCGCCCCTTTCTAAACCCATGCTGATGAGGGTCCAAGAGTTCATAGGCGTCGAGGTAGTTATAAATTTCATCGACGATAATTTTTTCCATGATAAGGCACGGTATAGAGCCTTGAGCTACCGGTCGGTAGTTTTCTGGAAGGGATCGCGGTCCCTTTTTGTGCACAGCCGTTACAACAGACTCTTTAAAAATTAGGGGGACCTTTCCATCTTCGAAACTGCGGGTAAAGATCATTGCCAAAGGTTCCGCGAGGGCTAAGGCCAATTCGTTAAAGAAAATTGGCGGGAGCTCGTCGGGTGTCAGGCTGCACTTCCTCTTTGTTTCACGCAGTTTCGTGTAGATAAGCTCGGACGTGAATACGACGTCATTGAGACAGGAATCTGTTGGCTTAGTCGCTACAAAGCTTGAGTCGCCAGGCTGTTTGTATACAGTTTCGAAATGACGTCTCAAAACTTCTGATTTATCAGCATCTTCCACAGCTATGTGGCCGTCACAGGTAAGGGGAGCTACCCCTACCTGGAGATTTAGACGCTTCTTGGCATAGCGAAAGAAACGCTTAGCGTCATTAGGATCCAGCTTGTCTTCTTCTATACGGCGTAAGCGAGATGATGCGCGACCTAGTTTGCGGGACAGTCGTATATGCAATTCTTCAGAGAGTCCAGACAAATCACGGCTTAGACGAGCGGAAAGTCGAGCAATATACTCATCGATAGGGGATGATTGGGCACGATGTAGCGGCGAAAAACGATCAAGAAGGTCCAAAGATATGTTCACAAAGGTTTCATATTGTTCGTTGGCAGAAGAACATATAGAGAGAATTTGGCGCCAATCAATGGACATCAAACACGCGCCAATTGCGTCGTAGTTGGCCTTCAAGTAGTTAACCCTTGGTTGCAAGGGCATGAACGGCTTGCCTGAGACCAGTTCAAAATAAACAGCCATGTGATCAGACTTTACAGGCGAAGGGCGGACATCAATGTTAGCCACCAGATCCTCGTTATCAGTGAGGATGAGATCTAAAACATTGCCTTTTCTTGGACGAGTTGGGCAGGTGACAAGCTGAGTAAGTCCAGATTCAATGCAGAACGCCGTAAACAAATGCTCCTTGCTATCGGGTGGTCCAGTTAGGGTCAACGGTTTCCAGACGATAGACGGAAGGTTCATATCCCCTAGCAGAAGAACGGGGTAATCGGTCTGGACAACTTCTTCTAGAACTTCACAGAGTGATGCCATGCGCTGCCTAAGATTAGTTGTCGATCCAGTTGGGGAAAAATACGCACAGATTACCCGGTGACGCAATTCTGAGTTACACATAATGTCCACAGCAATGATCTCGGCAGATGACTGAGGCATGTTAACCTCGCAACAGGTCAGTTCAAGGTTCACAAGAATGCAGACGCCGCCCCTGATTCGTCCAACTCGATCTTTCCGAAAAACCGAGTAGCGACCACCAAGAGAAAGTTCGGCCGACGACAGGTTGTCGGTAGCCCACGTCTCAGTAATACAGATGATATCAACGTGGTGAAGCGCAGTGTACAAACTTAAGGAATCGCAAGCTCCTCTCTTAGTAAGGGATGCGGCATTAAAAAGTAGGTACTTGATGGGCTTGTTTGGGGTTGGATACGTAGTGTGAGAGTTTGTCCGGTCGAGGTCCGAGGTAACATGGGGCTGAGTAGGCGCCAGTCAGGGCGCACGTGGGAACTCATCAACTATTTCAATTTTCCCCCCTCGATCTCTAAAGTCCATTACTGTTGTTCCATGAGTCCATGCCGCATCACAGAATAGTTTGGGGTAGTCAATCTGTGACACAGTTATTATGAATGACGCATGAGTAGCGAATCTAGGCTGAACTTTACGTATCTTGAGAGGGCTGATAGAATGCGCTTTT
This sequence comes from Dermanyssus gallinae, assembly GCA_003439945.1. NCBI lineage: Eukaryota > Metazoa > Arthropoda > Arachnida > Mesostigmata > Dermanyssidae > Dermanyssus > Dermanyssus gallinae. The sequence goes on along the minus strand of QVRM01007144.1, from coordinate 38,053 downwards.
AGATGTTCATTCATTCGGGCTGCCGTTACTGTCTTGTCTAGATTAGATACAAAAACATCTTTGTGTTTCATTTGAAAACGAGCAACGGGCAATTGAGAAGCAGTTGATTGAGTCGGCCGATCTCTCTCTAATTGTTTCCGCTGCAGCTGGGACGACGAGGAGGACTATTGTCACAAAATATAATAACAAAATTGTATTTATAATTATATGTCATCTTGACCATTGCCGCACCAGGTCGTTTACCTTGTCGATGGGTTTGGCCCGACTTTCGTGTTTGCCCGGCCGGGTCTCGGGTCATCACTCAAACACTCCCGGCCTTCACAAAAACAGGTACTCCACTATCTGGCGATAAATATGCTGCTTGCTTCTCGCCACCGTTATGCGCATATGCCCGCAAATGTACACAACACACAGCATACAGTTCATTAAGTCGGCATATCTAAATTTCAACTGACTTGCTTGAAAAAGGTTACAAAAACGGAACTTTATATATATATATATATATATATATACTAGTGCCCAGTCGACTCTAACAAGTATCTCCTTGATTTGTAATTCGCTGGTAATAATGGTATTGCCCGGTGGCGCACCGAGAATGGTATACAACTTCCTCCTGCCATGTTTGTTATAGTAAAACACGGTGCACTAGACTTTGATTATTAAAACAGTGAAGCCATACTACCGTATTCGACTTGTACGCGTAATCTAGAAATCTACACAACTGCCAACCTCGACTTAAGTCATCGTCGTGCACATTCGCTTCTACAGCTTGCTTGTACTTGACCAAACAGAAGAATGTATTGCTTCCGGCCAGGAAGCTTCACCTCGCCAAATATTGAGCATTTTTAAGAAGAGGGTTTCTGCAAAGCCTGCGTCTACAATGCTCTTCTAGCACAGTAATCCTAAGTTATCTGGTAACCGATATTTTACTAATGCAACATGGACGCATTGCGTCAGACAGATATATATATATATATATATATACCAACTATTCGATTAACTACGTTTGTTAGCGCTACTGTGCATTGTTCGATAAAGGCTATGCGCGCAATCAAGCGTCACCATTATTTGGGAGCATCGTCTTCAATTAATTGGAATGCATAGGGAAATATGAGGCAAGATGCTATGAAACGACAGAGAATTCGAACTGAGTAAGCGAATCAATGGGACGCTAAGCTGAGCAGAGTTCGACAGAGAGGAAAAAGCCGTGCCGGACTCCCACGTCAGAACACTAGGCGGGGTGAAACCTGGTCCGTAAGGCGGGACAAGTAGAGTGGAACGAATTCACCCAAGAGGCACAGGGAGGAGAAGAAGAATGTTAAAAAATGATCTCACGTACGACGAACGTAGGCTTTTCGGGCGCTAAGAGGCCCCTGACCAGAAGGCCGTCGTCAGCATGATGATGATGATGATGGTGATGATGGTGGAGATGGTGGTGGTGGTGGTGGTGGTGGTGGTGATGATGAGAATGATGATCAAGATCGTGGTGCAAGTAGTGGTAGCGCCCTTCGGCTGGGGCAGGCCCTCACCCTCCCTCAGTGGCGCGCTGAACTCGTGGCTTCCCTTGGCCCGAGCTCGCCATTCGGCGGCGCTCTCCAAGAATCGAAGGACGGCCTCGGGGGCCAATGACGTCGTCGCCGCCGCTGCCGCCGCCGCCGATGACGACGACGAGGACGATAATAATTAAAATCAAGTGGCTTCACTTCGAAAGCAGCTTGGCGGCGAAAGCTTCAACGACCTTCGTGTGTTCGTTGAGCGCCGTCGAAGCAGACGGCGTGGCCGCGACTTTGCCGCGCTCTTTCTGTCCGTCCGTCCGTTCATCCGGCCGGCCAGCCTGCCTGCTGGTCCACCATGAGCCCCCATGAACATCATTATGATCACACTATCATCAACGATCTCAGCAGCGGCAGCAGCAGCAGCCGCAGCTGTATGCTGACGGCTAGTCAGTGTTTCAAAGTCGATCCTGTTCGAACAACGGTTGCTGTCTTCGTCGTTGACTTCGTTGTCATCCTCAGTATCATCATCGTCATCAGCAGCGGCAGCAGCAGCAGCATGATCCAGTGGACGAACGGCCACCTCGCTAATTAGTATTGATTAAACTAGTCGGCGCTTTCTCGCCCTCTGTTCGACCCCCCCCTCCCCCTTTCCACATACGCCTCGAGGCAGCTAAACATTCACAACGGCGGCCTGGGGCAAGATCGAAGACACAACAACAACAGCAACAACAGCGACAGCAACAACAACAACGACAACAACAACATCGACAACAACAACAACGACAACAACAACAACATCGACAACAACAACGAAGTCGTCTGCTATCGTTTCTATACGGCGTTGACGACGTCAGCAGTACCCGCAACAGCGGCAGTGGCCGAACTCTCGTTGCTGGCTTCGTTTTACGTGTGTACTCGTCCGTATGTGTAGTACATGTACTACCAGTACTGCTAGTCGAGTTAATACCAATTAGCTGCGATTAAACAGAGGCGGGTATGCATATGCTGGGTGGATCAAAAAGTTCGTAGCTCAAAATAGGAGGAATAGACAAGGGCAAAACCTCGTCGTGCTTTTTATTGTTCAGAATTGCCACCCCCCCCTCCCCCCACCCCCGAACTCATCCAGTCCAACGATCATAAATAGTCTTTATATCACGAGCCAAATATTAAAAATGTTGGATCTAAAATACTCGTCTACGGCGCACATCACATCATTGTTGCGTTGATGTCTCTTTCCGGAGGGGTACTTCTTAAGGATTTTCAACGATATAATAGTTGCACGGGGCCACAGGGCTGGAGAATCTGGGGCATGGTCTACAATTTGAAACTTTAGTCCGCGTAATTGGCCATGGCAAAAAAAAGGTGTAGACAGGCGCAGTGTCGCGTTGAAACAGCACAGTTCTGATTTGCATCGCTGGCTGTAGTGCTATTATGTATTTCTTCAGCTGGTCCAAAGATTGTTGTATAGAACGCTTTAGTTAATAAAAAAACCTTTTGCATCCTAAAAACGGTTGCCAAAACTTTTTCGGTGGAGATATGCCTCTATACTCAGCTGGGAGGCATTTTGCCACTTGCACTCCATTCCATTGTGGCATATTCCCGTTCTGGGGTGAAGTGGTGGATCCGGATTTCTTCGGCGGCTAGAAATCAGCCTAAACAATCCTGCGGATTAGTCTCAAAAATTCAAAATGCTCTCCAATGCTGGCACGCCTGTCAGTTTTTGCTCATATGTTAGCTCGTGCGGCAGCCATTTTGATAACCTTTTTCATTCATAGATGTTGTTGTACCTTAAGCCTTCAAAAATAGCTTAATCACAACACGATACTCATTCTGCTCCTTTGCCACTGGAGGGTCTGCCATGTTACAGTTGCGGGATCTGCTACAAACGCACTTGAAAACCAATCCACATTACACTTATTTTTGTTACCTCCGAGAAACGCCTCTTTCCGGCGCTATATTCGCCATGAGTTTTATAAATGGTAAACAGACAATTATACAACATTTTTGATCTACCTAAAATATATATATATATATATATATATATATATAAACAGAGAGAGATAAAAGGAGGTCTACGTGTGCTCAGAGGGTTCGTTTCATAAAACTCTCTTGCACACAAGTGCCTGGCTACGAAAATAACATTTACAACAAATACACGTGAACACACTACAAGACACTAATCGGATTTAAAACATGCTGGGACTTTTTGCGCTTCCTTCTCTCTCTATCTCTCTCTCTCCTCTCTATGACTCACGTCGCAATCTAAGCAGACGTCGTACGTAAACTGTCTCACTTACGCAGCACTGACATGTGCATTTAATTATATATATATATATATATATATATAAAGGGGGGTTGGATGGTAGTGCACCATCTCTTTTTATTGAAACATCGGTGCTCCCCGTTTTTGTTCGATCATGATTGATTCCAATTTACTCCGGCGTTTACCTTGTCAAAACTGAAAACCATAAAAGCCAATTTAAAAGTGGCCGGTTCTGGTTTCGAACCCACGATCTTCCGATCGCAAAGCAATGGCTTTGCCATTAAGCAACCTTGCTCGATATGCATCATATATTTTCGTAGGTAGAAGTCGACTGGTAAAATTCTCATAAAAAAATATATGTATGTTTTACATGTAGGATGATATATATATATATATATATATATACAGGTAGTTCAACAGGTTCTTAAAATGAGCTTTTCAGAATTCGAATTTTGGCGCGCTTTTACCGCTATTAAAAACGGCAACTTTTCGACTGCTAGCAGTCAACATATTATGGTGATTGCGATTTCGTTTGATCGCTTTTCCCGTGCAACGTATCGGCGTGATTTTGGATTTAGAAGAAAGAGTTTCAAGTGGTTATCAAGCATTTTTATTTTAAGGGTTGGAATGCGACTCAAGTGAAAACTGAGTTAGACGAGTTGTACGGTGACTCTGCGCCATCTTTTGCCACTATTTCCAACTGGATTAATGAGTTAAAAAGAGGTCGCAGGAGCACCGAGGATGAACTACGTTCAGGACGCCCAAAAACGGCAACTAATGAGGAAAACGTGGCAAAAGAGCGGAAAATCGTTGCCGCAGATAAGCGAGTGAACATTAGGGAGATAGCGGAGGCCTTGGGAATCAGTTTGGGTAGTGTGCATTTCATCCTGCACGAGAACTTGCTCAGAGCAAAATGAGTGCCGCATTTGCTCAACCAAGGCGAAAAAGACGCGCGTGTTTCCGCTTCACAGCGAAATTTGACCAAGATGTCGAAAATCCGTCGGATTTTTGGCGCAGATTCGTGATCGTCGATGAAAGTGGGTCCATCACTACACTCCCGAGATCCAAGAAGCATCTCGCCAATGGTGTGCACCTGGAGATGGACCTCTGAAGAGGGTGCGGACAACGGCATTGGCCGGAAAGATGATGGCGACGGTTTTTTGGTACCAACGTGGAATAATTCTGGTCGACTACTTTGAGAGCGGTAAAACGATCACGGGAGAATATTATGCAAGACTGCTGGACTGCCTGAAACAAGAACTCATTGTGAAACGGCCCGCTTTACAGAAGAAAGTTGTCCTGTTTCACCAGGACAATGCTCCTGTACACAAGTCGCGGCAAGCATCGGCAAAACTGGCCCAACTGATTTTCAAACTTATTGAACAACCTTCCTATTCTCCAGACCTGGCCCCCTCTGAATATTTCATCTTCAGACATTTAAAGAATAGTCTCGGTGGAAAGCGTTTTTCCAGCAATGAAGAGGTTAAGGCTGCTGTCAATACCTATTTTCAGTCTAAAGACGCGGAATTCTACTCAAGAGGTATAAATGCTCTGAAATCTCGGTGGGAAAAGTGTATTGAGCTTATCGGGTAGTATATAAAAAAAAAAATTAAAAACAAGATTTGGAAAATTATTGGTTTTTTTTTTAAGTACTTGTTGAACTACCTGTATATATATAAGGCCCTTCAATTTTTTGCCAGGCAGGTCATGCGTCCAGGTTAGCAGAGGCTTACAAATGTAGAAAATACTCTGGCGTTGGTTATCCGCACCAATTTTGTCCGTTGGCTTTTGAAACAATGGGAGGCCCAGGACCGCTTACACTGAAGTTGATTCAGCGCGTTGGCAGAAGCCTTAACCTTTCCACGGGAGACTCAAGAGCATCGACATTTTTGCGTCAGAGACTGTCTCTCGACATTCAACGAGGAAACGCAGCATCTGTTTAGGGCACATTGTCGAACTGGGCTAATTATGGGTTAGAGAACCCGTAACTCCACGTTCAAGCGGAGACAATTGTTCACTCCAAAGTGCTTAAATAAAAATGTTATATAAATAAAACACAACGGACCGTTTGAGCCTATATATATATATATAATAAAGATCTATAGAAGAAAGCAAATTCAGTATCTAGCGTTTTGTTTCGTAAAGGCAGACGTGGATTTCTATAGAAGTGTTCCCCGAGCGTTTTCACGTTGTATGTTTGGATCCGGACGTTGCTTAAGGAAGGAGGGTAATCTGCTATCACCGGATGACAGGTTTAACAAGCTGTGGATCCTACGGATTAGTTGCCTGGTCCGAACGTCAGAGCGCCGACTTCGAACACGAAAGGGCAGAATTCATGGGAATACCACACTGGTTAGTATATTTTCCAGCGTGGATGCTCGCCAGCAACCATAGAAGAGGCTAAGAAATCGTCTGTAATGGTTGCATCTCAAATTTGCATTTTACGTCATGCAAAGCATGCAAGTGCCATCCCGTCGGGACGCTTGCTGTCCTTTGCGCAGGGCCAGGCGGTTCTAAGATGCGCGAAAGGCCGCACTACCTAAGCGGGCCAGGTCGAACACACATTTCATGGTAAAACCCATGCACAGCGAATCAACGAGTAAGATGACGATTTTCCATATTGGGATCTTCCACATGTCCGAGGTGAGGGCAGGCGTCATAAAGAAGGCTGGATCGGCATCGGCTAGTTCTGCCTCCCAATTCAGAATGTGCTGATTAAACGCCTCGGGCGAGGCAGGTTAAAGCTTCGCCGCAAAGTCTCTGGGAAGAAAGGCGTTCCTGCCGCCCGTAGACAGGTCTGTTGCGGCTGTTCTGTGGACACCCGTGGTGCGTTTAAGGAATGCAGCTTTAAGTCTAGCGAGATCAGCAAGGTTTGCTGGGCTGAGGTACGGACATATCACTTGCATCCCATACCCAGCTGTGGGGTCTATTTTTTTTTATAAAATAGCTGTAGAGCTGCTTAAAACGACAACCGCACTGGTTTTTGAATACTGTGAAATGCCATAAGACCCCTACGGATTAATTTCGTGACGTGTCTCCTAAAACACAATACAGTGGCTGTTAGTTCGACACCGAGGTAGGCAAAGTGTTTTACATACTCGGCAGGGTTTCCCTGAAGGTGACGCCCATCATCGCTAACCAGCTCTCCGCTGCTCCGTCATTGAGGATAACTGTGCCCTGTTGAAGGATTGAGGCAAGTAGCTAAATAAATGAGAACGGTACTCTGAGGCTCGCCAGCTTGTCTACAATCAGTTTCTGCGACTCTGTGTCAAAGGCAGATTTAAAGACCACAAACACGGCGTAGAAGAATAACCGTTTTTGAGAGAGAATCGTTCGAATCTCGAAGAAGAGAGAGTACGGAGCAAGCAGTCATCGTCGATTTGCCTCTTCTAAATGCATACTGCGCTTCAGTCAGGCCATTCACGTCGTCGAGAAACGCCTCTAGTCGCTTGGTCATTATACTAGCTAAGAGCTTGCATGTCTTACTCTTCTTTGCAATGCCACGCCAAGATGACGGGGAGAGTGTGTTGTTCCCTTTTAGAATAACACTCTAAATCATTTACCTCCATGACGAGGGCAATTTCTTGTATCTTGTTGAAGGGAGCGTGTATGACGGTAACCGGCAGCATAACTCGGTGCAGGTGCTCATTTTGCACTTTATCCGAACCAGGTGTTTTACGAGATTTTGCCTCTAGTACGGCGTTGATTACGTCATCGTTAGTTAACCAAGATGCCCTCTCTGGCTTGCAAAGTCAACTCACCCACGCAGATATAAGTTTAGAAACAATCTCTGAGATGGTTCTATCGGCTGCGATCATCTGCCCGAAGTATTCTCTTAACTCACCTGATGAGACAGGGCAAGCAAGGGTCCGGGATTTGCTTTGAATCCATTTATACGGTAGTCTTATGGCTTCTTTTTTTTCTTTTTTTTTCATTTAAAGCATAGTTTTTTTTTGGCTGATCTGGTCATCTGTTTATATGCTCTGTTGAGCCATTGATATAACGACAGCATAACATCTTGCTATCAGAACAGATTATGAGCTTGAACAACATAATGCTTAAACTTAAGCAGCTTTGTCTTTATCCAAGGGACGCTGCGCCTAGATCGCTATTTGCAGACGCTTCGTCGAATGACTACAACAATACGGCTGGCGTACTCATTAGCCAAAAACTTTCTTGAAGGTGGCGGAAATTCTCGGAACCACATTGACACCGATGAGAGCTGTCTAAGTCAAGAGAGCTTAAGTTATGTGTAAATCAGGGGAGGCCTCTTTAGTAGAACAAAGTGGCATATCTCGCATTTAGCTAGATTTAACTCCAAGTCGGAAGCTACGCTGAAGTCAAAGACTCGTAGAATGATCTCGGCTATCGTGCGAACACTTCCTTTCAATAGAAGGGAGTGTTTGCACGATTGCGGATTGTCAATATATAATTAATGACACGTTCTGCTAACTTGAGGTTAACTGTTCGATTATGGGTGTAACCTTAGGGCAATACAGCGGTGTCGAGCCCGATGGCGTGGTGCGACTCCGTGCGCCTTGCAACCGGAGGAGACACATAGGTGCACGGGTTTGATACCCACCGTTGCTCATTGGTATTTATGGGGTCCGTGTTACGAAGCAATGCGAAAGCTATTCCGGGGACGTTAAGCGTTGAATGAGAGTCAGCCCAAAAACGTTTTAAAAAATCCAGCTCTGAGGGAAAGTGAGGAAAAGTTAAAGAGAAAGCAAGGAGGCTATAACTTTGGAGTCAACAACTAACAAGCTTCAAGAATATTCTCTGGGCACGCTTAAATTACTTGTTGGAAGCACGTCTTGAGGGAGCATCTCATCACATCACAGCTAGAAAAACTAGATAGGATAAAAGTTCGCGTTTTAAAGTGAGTTTTTAGATTACCACAGCGAAAAACCTGCTTGATTAACTCATGACTTCTATTCAACTGCTTGTAGAAGCTCTAGTTACTAGATTAAATCTCTTGAAAACTCCTGCTCTTATTTAGTTCAATGAAAATGTTATAATCAGAGTTTAGGCAGTTACCGGGAGCTTCTCTGCATCGCAAGCAATGCTTACGCATAACATTTTGACCTACGTCTTGTGAGCCGTTATCAACACTGGTTCACACAAATAAGCTCATAATCTCTGCCACAGAGGGGACCAACCTTCACGATTTTAGCGCCGGCTGTGCAAAGCCGTTTGCACTATATATATATATATATATATATATATATATATATATATATATATATACTATAAACTAGTTCCCTATCAATAGGTTGAAAAAAGCGTGTCATGTGTGTGAACGGGAGAAGTGTTCAATTGTAAGTTTTGCATGGAGTGAGCATGTTGAAATATAAAATAGATTATGCGGGTGCTTTAACATATTTTTCATATGTTTGTTTAATCCTTGTGGAATTGTGGTTCCGTAAAAAACCTCAATTTTAAAACTTAAAAAACTAAGAGGAAGAAATTAACCTAAGTGACTACCATAAATAGCAAAATAACTCGTATCAAAGCCGCAGATGGTCTGTCGGGGGAAAGAAGCGGCGAAGATAGTTACTACGATGTATGCTCCAGTGCTGCGCCGTCCACTTCATGATACATGGCACGCCTCTGCAGGCAGAACTGGCAGGTGCACAACTCATACTCTTCGTGAAAGACGGCGTGTAAACATACCAGGTAGTAATAATCATGCACGATGTACCTGGTGCATAAGTAACGACTGCCACATGCAGGCTTGTAAAGGTGAGACATAAGGCACACGTCATTGAAGATACGCCTGAACCTAGTACCTCTTGTCTGGCGTGTTTGACCTAAGCTTCCTACTCCAGAATAAAACATTCGTAAGGTACCGTACGCGGCACTTTTAGCCTTATTCGGATTATTTTAGTAGCCCGTGGACAGCCTGATATAAAATACATAATGCGGCTCCTTGCTTGGATCGACAACAAAAGTACTCGCTTCGTGTAAAATGGAAAATACGTTTCAATTTTAACTGGTTAAAAATCGCCTGAAATGAGGTAGTTCTACACTTGTCTACATTAGTCCTAAAAATTCTTAAGCGCGAAGAGCCTCTCTATTGAAAACGGAGTCTTCAGACCTTATTTTTATTGGGTGAAAACGCAGGGGGAGAGTACATGACTCAATCTAATCGGAGTGCACTACCCATCAAAAATTACCCTTCCCCCCAGAACCCCCTCCTGGTTATGAATTGTGAACCATTACTTCGAGACCAGGAGCGGGGAGCCTCATGCTTCAACCCTCTCATTAGTCTATAGGTGCGTCCCTAGCAGATAATTCCTGCTGTATTGTATTACGGGGGCTCCGGGCGACGAATCGCGCCCGGCGACTATTTTCCAGCCGGATCTTTTCGCGCATGAATCTATTGAGGTATTTTAGGCCAACACCGCAGTTAATCGTTAAATCAACTATGTGCGCGGCGCAAGACGCCGTCGTATGCCACGTTCCATAGAACTGGGCCGAGTTACTAGTCCTGCGGAACTCTCGCCATAATTGGATGAGTTTCACCACTCGTCAAGAGTGTACGTTCCTTCAGGTACAAGTATAGTGTTCGCCATAGGTACGGGGAGATCCCCTTCTGCTCTAAAGCACTTTTTTTTTGTCGACCAATTAGCGGAGTTGAGCGCATTGCGGATGTCCAGCAAAATTAATAGCACGTAGTTTCGTTACCAGAGTGGCCGCCGCTGCTCGGCGCAAGCAGCGGCCTCGTTCTTCCTTCCCGTGTTTCTTCTTGTTTATGATCATCATGCCTACCCTTAAGGAAAACAGAAAGTCTGGCGGTATGCCAGAATTGAGGCATCCGCCCCCGCTTTATAGTTGCATAAGAGAAATCTCAAAGAGTTTCTGCTAAGAGAGGAAGTGACTGAATCCAATGTTTATAGTAGACCTGAACAGGCTCTGGGCTCTTTTTCTTTAGGAGTGACCGTAGAACCTGGCAACTTCCCGAAAGACAGAATCATGTTGTACTGCTCCCGTGCAAGCGGAAGCTGCACAATCGGGGCACGGCTGCATTGTCGCGATTCAAGAAAGTACTATTTAGATGACTCTTTATGTGTTCGTCACTGAGCGGGATCACCGTCCTACGAGGTCGCTCAACATAAGCCGAGGGCTCTCGTTCTGCTCACTCGAGCAGCTGTCGTTACTCCCACCTTACGTGTTCTCTAGTAACAGAGTCTTATATGTATTGGGGTTTCTACGCTTAAAATCGCCCCGTCCGGCTTGCACGGATGATGGCGCTTACACCTGCTAAGCGCAAGAGTCACACAGGAGCCCGAGCACCTTGCTGTGGGCAAAATAGCAGGCTCATAAAAACTACGGACGTAATCTCTTCTGCTATAACTTTTCCACTTAACTGCACTTCTCATTGTCCTCTCCAGCAGGTCACAGGGGTATCGATGTCAAAGCTTACCTCAAAACCGCGTAAAGCTCTCCAAAAAAAAGATAGATCAGTTTGTCTCATTACAGTCCAGCACGGTGGGTTGTGTCTCGCCAAATGCCGGCAACATCGGCGACGGCCAATACTGGTTGGTGTCTTCGAGACGTTTCATCGAGAACATCGATGCTTTTAACTTCACGGGTGACAAAACTGAGGAACAACAGGTCGATGGTACTGTTTCCATTGTGACTGAAATGTGACCTATTCGATTGCGACTTCCATTAACGCGCGCTCGCATATCTTAGACCAATATTTTCCATATCCTGAAGCAGCACCTCGTTCCTATCATCGCCGGTCTGAAAATCGATTCTGGCATCAAAATCGTTGCCGACGATAGTTGGCATGGCCAGGTTTAATCCAGAAACTTTAAAGCTCACTTTCTCTGCTCAACTATAATCAAGTATGATTGCTAATTATAATATTATAAAATACATTGGGTAGGTAGTGGGGCCAGCAAACATTATCCAGACGGATTCATAACCCCATTCCATCCGCAGAATCGATTGAGAGTGGGAAATATAACACAGCGATGTTTTTCTTCCCAGCGGAAAGCACCACGCAGTAATCATCTGTTCTGATGCATTGCATCGGCGGTAAATGTTTATTTAGGTAGATAGTTAACCCACCTACAGATCTTCTCTGAAGCAGGTGAAACAGCCAGCTGGTGACACCTGCGCATTTTACTGAAATACTTTCGTGAGGAGTGCAATTTAAAGCAACTTAAACATGTTATCTTGTGCAAGATCCATTGCTGCCGTAATTATTTATTTTCTTCCAGAAAAAACTCGTATAGATACGTCTACAGTTCCAGAACCAATGAGTCGCTTAGGTGGACTTGGACCGTTAGGCGCGACAAAAATCTTTTTAACGATCCTCTCGTAAAAAGCTTCCTCTTTAAAAAAATCTGCAAAGAGATAAAGCAAAGTAAAAAAAAGTGCTGGAGGGAACTGCTTGGCGAAAAGAACTGCGACCCATGGGGAAGACAATAGAAACTGGCACGAGGAAAGATCGTAGAAACAGCATGCCGACAGAAATTAATGGAACTATGGAACCATTAAAACGCTTTTTTTCAATACTTTAGATCTAGATCTCACTATGAAACGCTCTATGAGTCGAGTAATATTTCCGGGGTAATGACAAAAGGATTCTCTCTGCCAGTCGAAATAATAAAAACAGGAAAAGCCTCGGGGCACGGCGAACTACAATTTATAACGGTCTACGGAAACTTTCGAGACTACTTTCACAAGATGGAAAAGGCTGCCTCGACGACGTTCGTATACTGCAGGTCAAAGGCAGATGATGACGCTTTCCACACACTCGTCAAATGCGACTTACTAGAGGCAGTCAGGATAGAGAGGGCAGACGCTGAGGTTAAACGCGCGCTGAGCGACGGGCTCCGCGGTTTTGTTTGATATATGACCAGCAAATAGAGCTCCAAATGTCTACTTGCAGGTTAGTAGACATTTGGCAAACAGGAAAAGTTTTAGCTAGAGCGCTACCTATGAAAAAGGCCCATATGGACAGACTGTGTAGACTAATGGGAAGAACCTTACAGGGCGGGAGCACGGCCCCTGCGCGGGCACGAGCGCGTCGAGTAAGATGAAACACTCGTAGAACGACCTTGGCCAACTGACCCGGTAAGCGCCCACCACTCATTCCGTCGGTTCGTAGTACGTTAAGTGCAAAGCTAGACAGAAAATTCGTGACGTTACAACCGTCGGGGCTGAGTCCCATACTGCTGTGGACCCGTTTACTCAGCAGCGACAGAGTGTGACCTGCAAAAATAATATATACAGGGTATTTCAGGAATATTTGAAGAGCGATACTGGTGGGTTTGCTCGACGTAGGAGCACAACATATGCAATAGCTAGATAATTAGTCGTCCTATACAGAAACCGTCATCTTAATGAGTAAATTCTGCTTCTTCTGAAGACAATATAACGCCGGCCAGAAGATGCGACATGGTCGTTTAGAACAGAATCGCAAAAATAAAATTATTTTATTAGTTTTCACACCAAATACCTCAAATGCATTACTCTACGACCACTCACAGCACTTAAAACTACACAAACGCACATTTCATGACGATCATTTTAGTACCAAACGTATGGCAATGCGAGCTGCGGTGGCGGAGTAATTAAGATTTTTTGGAGGGCATGTCAAAATTGAGTGTATGCATAAATGACTTTGTTCCAGAAATATTTAAACAGCGACGTATGGAATTGTATAGCTTGTTGAAGCAATTTTTTCGAATTAAGCATGGTCTCTGAAAAGTCTTGTTTCGGAGTGAGAGTAATATTACTAAGTTGCCCGACATAAGAGCATAATATGTGCAATTACGAGACAACCGGTCCTCCTCTAAACTAAGCATATCGTCGTATTCGTGAGAAAATTCTGCTTCTTATGAAAAACATATAAAATCGCACAGAAGATGTGACATGGTCGTTTAGAAAATAATTTGCAAAATGTTTTTAGCCTTTACGTTCAGTACCTTAAACCCATAACCCTACGACTAACCCCAGCGCTCAAAACTAACACTTTTAGCCACAATTCGGGCAAGTGTGCATTTCATCATTTTGGTACCAAATACATGGCAATGCGAGCCGTGATTGCGCAGTAAATCGGGATTGAGTGCGTGCATAAATAACCTGCTACATCAGATAAAGCACAATTACTCAGCAACCGCACCTCGCATTGCCATAGGTTTAGTACCAAAATGATCCTCATGAAATGTTTTTACGTCGCGCTAGTTTTGCGTCGAGCAGAAGTACGACTAAGTCGCATCTTCTGCTCGACGTTAAATATTCTTCCCGAACACGATTATGTGCTAAGCTTCTGTATAGGAGGACTAGTTTTCTCGCCATAGCACATTTTGTGCTCTTATGTCGGGCAAAAACACCAGTGTCACAAATTGTAGCAATTTTTCCTCTCAGTCCAAAACGAGACTTCTCAGAGACCATGCTGCATTAGGAAAAACTTTGCTTTAACGAGCTCGACAATTTGAAATATTCCTAATATATATATATATATATATATATATATATATATATACTCGTATACATATATATATAGCCGTCGTTGTTGTTTTTTCAAATTGTTGCCGCGTTGTGGGCGTTGCCCTCGTTGTTTATTCATCTTGTAACGTTGTCTCTCTTATGTAGCGACCGTTCATTGTGCCTCTACAAGCGACAGTGCGAACTGCGGCAAGATCTACCTGACTGTATGCCTGTCCGTCTGTCTGTCTGTCTGTCTGTGTATCTATGTGCCCCTGCTCGCTGACAGAGTACGCCGCCCAGGATAAACGTTGTTAGACGCATCACGGCACGTACATGCATTGCATATGCATACACATTGTCGAGATTGGCTCCGATCGATGACTTCCTGTTCTCCCGATGCTGACGCAATCCTTAACACCTAACGACGTCGCACTGTCGGCCGGCGGTAGCTTAGCCAGTTCACTCGGCCCTTGAAGGGCCGCCAAAACGAAGGGCAACTACCCTAAGGGCGCCGCCATCCACTTCGGCGGTTCGATAAAGTTCGATTGAGATTCCGTTTGCAGCTGTGGGAAATAGCTCGTCCGTGGGGTACTGTAGATGTCGTAGCGAAGTCGCGATGGTATTGGCAGCAGCCGTGCATTTAGTAGGTACCGCTTAAGAAGTACCCTACAATAAGTAAGCTAGAGAAGTACCCTACAATAAGTAAGCTTAAGAAGTACCCTACAATAAGTAGTACAGCAGCAGGTACTAGGTACACTAGTGGTGGTGGCCGGTGGCAGCCGCGCATTAGCGAACGTAATCAGGGGCAAAGTAAAGAAACAAATCAACACTAGCCAAAAGGTAGGCGAGTAAGGCGGCGAGTTAACGCCATCGCCGCAATGACAAGTGTAGGCAGGCACACGCCATGCCACCACGTGATCCTTTAGAGTGGGGTTATGCACGCAGCGGACGGGAAGTCATCGTGAGAAGTCGATTGTCGATTCTTGGTCATACGCCGCCGCCACCACCGCCACCGCCGTTTTTCCCACTTCTACTGCTATTACCAGAATTTAACCTTATTATTATCAGAATTGGCTGCAATCTATTCCACGACCTGCACACAAGCTTTGTCTATCTCACAACTGCTATACGGCTACGTTCATACATGGCGTACATATGGACAGGTGCACCTTTACCACCTTCTCCTGCAATGCAGAGTGGCTGCACGTGAAATACAGATCGGACGGTGATCAGACCGCCAAACAAATGGCTAAAAACGATGAGCTCTTTCTATCTAGAGCAGCTTATGTGCAGATTTCCAGCAAAAGCAGCGATAGTAGCGAGGTAGTGTGCTCCTGGCACATAAGCATGCGTGTTGTCCTGCTGAGTAGAAGTACAGGTCAGATGCATGCAATTTAAGGCGGTGATCATTTTCACCAACACCGCTATTAGTACCGCGTGCACTGTTGATATCCATGTCTCCTGCGGGGCGGGAAAAGATTATTTCGTATCAGCCTTTGTTAAATTAGACAACAGTTCGTTCGTTAGGCTGATAGATAAAGAAATATATTCTAAATGTAGGCTGGTTAGGTTTGTAAAAAAAAACAGCGAGGACTTGAACTAAACTTCTAAAGCTAAAACACAATTGATACAGTACCGTATGATCAAATAGAACAAACATGCAAATAAAAATTCACACAAAAAATTAATATAATAAAACTTAAAGTTGCCTAAGTTTGAATGCAATTGTCAAACTTAAGGCTGCACAACTAGGGTGAAACCAATCTTGGATCAAACATAGAAATGTATATGTGTAAGTAAAGAGTTGTGAACGCTGCATAATGGATACTACCCGGCTCCATTGCGAATCAAACTATCAAGTGTTTCAGCATAACCTGCTACACATTTTTGCCAAGGTTTGCTAGGTTCTAAGTTTGATCGAGTCACACTCATATTGATTTAGTTGTTGTTTTTGTCTAGCAAATAAATGCGATCGTCTAAGACCGCATAAGGAGCCGTGTTATTTGTTAACGGCAGTCTATGACGACCGTTTCGCTGTAGCGAGATGAATGTTTTCGACCAGCTGACAAGCATGTCGTCTGTTTGTTCTATAAGCACCTCGTTTGCTACTCACTGGCCAGCAAGAGAAGAGAATCGACTGAAAATTAGTATGCCCGCGGCATACTTATTCGGGAGCATTTCAATATCGATTTGCGAGGTAGTCTTTTTTGTCTTTTTGCCTTGTTGTGGCTTTCGTAGCGTACCGATGCGACGTTGTCCGAATAAATCGTTGTCCCTTTGCTAAAATATAGAAATTTAATTCAATCAAAAGTACGTTATAATTTTTGCCAATTCTGACACGACGCTTTAGACTGCGTATTACGACTATGGAAAAAAATCGGAAGTGGTGACGATAATTAGTTACGGTATTTTACATTAAATTAAATGGCTATGTGGCAAGTGCGGTTTTTAGCAGACAAACGGCAGAGTGCAGAATCAACTCTCTGATAACCACTATGATCAGTCAATTGCGCTCCAACTATCGGTTCGAGTGCATCTCTGTATTATAATTGTATACGAAATTCAGGAAGTTTTAGTACTTTGCATTTTGCAGCCAAACCGAAACCTCCAAAGTCTCTGGCTTGTTTTGCTTTAAAGCGCCATTCATCCACTATACATAGGCGACACTTTGCGAATTAAATTGCTTGCAATTGTAGAAATGTTACGATATGCTTGTGGGCAGATGAAGCAGTGTCCCGAAACACTCTTATACGTGCTAGATCACATTACTTTGACTTGCCGTCTTTGTCAAGTTAATGAGAATATTAACACTCATATAAAATAGCTACTAGGGGAGGAACACGGAGTACGTAGAGGAAAACACAGCCAAGTACACTGTTGATTCGCTAAGCGTCTGCCTTATAACTGTGCAATAATATAGCATTCGTCTGTTGGGTTGATGATATGGTCGTTTACCACTGTCGAGCGGCACGTGACGCGTAGCCGATTAACGGGCTGCTTCATAACAATGCCTTATGCATAACACAATAGCCCTAGCCCTCCCCACAAAGAAATTCTTCTAATAATAATCTGTAGAGGGCACACATTTTGATAGAAGCTGTCGCATTCAGTGCGTAAAAAAGCATCATTTTGCGGTTATGGGGTTTTGTTGGTACAGTAAGCTGAGACATCTGTGCTCACCGTTTTTATTGTTCGACCATGGTCGATTATAATCCACTCCAGCACTCACCTTGTCTAAATTGGAAACCATGAAAACCAATTTAAGAGTGGTCGGTCCAAGTCCTGAATTCACGATCTCCCAAATACAAGACAATGGCTTTGCCACTAAGTCACCGGAGTCAGACCCGGTAAACTCACGGTATAACTTATGTACACTTTACACGCAGAGGCATACCCAGGCACATTGTATTAGACTAAAATAGGGATGATTAGAGATAATACTCTCGACCCAAGTTAGGTTGGCCATTGGTTGACAGCTTAGCAGTTTATTGGTAAAATGGTGATAATGGATTAACTGGGTTAGTTCCGGGGGGGGGGGGGGGGGGGGGGCTATTTGCGGGCAGCTGGCAGTAGCCGCAAAAAGGTAGACACAATTTTTGACATAATTGCCACGAGCGCCCCTCATGCACACTGCTTAATTTAAAGTTAGGAGGGGGCTAACGACCGTTAACAGAGATAAGGCTTTCGTCCTCACCGACCACAACCGACTGGGGACGGCGGCTTAGCGTTTTGCATATTCATATAAGTGTCAAGCGTTTAGTGACGAACGGTCCTATCGCGCATATGTGTCTGTTTGCTGTAATAATTATGCATTATAGCTAATAACACCTTTTAATCGCGGCTGTCTAATTAATGTGTGCGCGGCGGGCGGCGTTTGCAAATAAAGACTGATAAAGGCGAGCATCTATCTGAGTGGAGCAGCTGACGAACGCGGCCCCAATTGCTTCGCCATGTCGAAAGCATCTGGGGATAGACACGAACGAGCCGAGAACAGATTGTCATTATGATTAATATTATGCTTTTCACTGTTGCAGGCCATCGACATCGACGATGTGGCCGAATGTCGTCATGTAATCGGCCCTATCTCTCTCTCTCTCTCTCTCTCGCACGGCAAAAGCTCGGCGGGACGTTTCTCCAACACGTTCGATCAGCACACGGTTCTCGAGTTCCTGCTCTCGACAGACGGGCCGCGCAGTTACCGACACGAGGCAATGTGTTATTAGGCGATATATGGGAGGATCAGAATATGCAAGTCTTAGATCCCCGCTAGGCAGCTAGCTTTCTACCGTTACCTGAACGACAAACTGAACTCGTTCATGGCTCAAACTATTCAGCCATTTTGGCCCCTTTACCCTGGGCCGGCCAGAACGCATATCATATACACACACACACACACAATGTGCAGATGCCCGTGATAGAAGGCCCAGGCATGCGCTATTCAAAGGCTTGCCTGTTTTGTTGAGGTTAAATAGAAGAACATAGTATGCCTGTTTAGCATTTTCGCGTATGCTCCCCAAGTATGTACACGTATACTGCGACCAGCGATCATTATTTGATGGTGTAGCAAGCCACAATGGTTTGTTACTATCATGATGTGTTTGCTGTAGTTGGGGTTGACCTCCCTTCACTGGCTCACAAGATCACACAAAGGCAAACCTTTGTGCGCAAGTTGTCGTAGTAGAAACCGTAGCAATTGTTGTTGTTGTTGTGTTGTTGTTGTTGGTGTTGTGTTGTTGTTGTCGTTGTTGTTGGTGGTGTTGCTGTTGTTGTTGGTGTTGTGTTGTTGTCATTGTTGTTGGTGGTGGTGTTGCTGTTGTTGTTGTTGTTGTTGTTGTTGTTGGTAATGTTGTTGCTGATGCTTCTGTTATTGTTGTTGCTGATGCTTCTATTATTGTATTTGTTGGTGTTGTTGTTATTGTTGCTGTTGTTGATGCCACTACTGCTGCTGCTGCTGGTGCCGTCTTCTGGTCAACGTTGTCGTCGTTCCCGCCGCCGCAGCGGCGCAGCGACAATCAGCAAAACACGACCCAAGCTGGTTGGGCAAGCGAGCGGACTCGCGGCGACGTTGGTGTGTATGAGCCTACGGCCAGCCGGCATCGGTTGGCGGCGTGTCTTGAAACGACAAGCTGTTTCACGCTCCAGCAGTGCTATTGTTGGAAGTTCGTGCTCCCTGAACAAGGACCCTAGCGTACCGCCGCCAGCCCGTGCGCCCCCGTCTGTCCCTTGTGTTGCTGCTACCGCTGCTGCCCCCAGAACAGTGGTGTTGGTGGTGATGGTGTCCAGCTGGTCTAGCAGCCTCGCAGTGAAGGACCCTTGGGAGAGACGAGCAGGAGACGGAGGGTGGAGCAAGAGAGAAGACGACCGCGACCACAACAACAACAACAACACTGACGGCAAAGACGAGGACGAGACCAAAGAGTAGAAAGAACAGGGGCCAGAAGATCGAAACGAAAGCGGGTCGTTTGAAAAGAGCGAATCCGGCGGACCGCACTTACACACGTCGCTGTCCGTTGCAATAGCAAAGCCAAAAGAGAGGAGAAAGCAAGAGGGAAAGATTATAGAAGAAGGCGACTCAAACAAGGAAAAGGAGGAAATCGAAAAAGATGAAGAAGAGGATGAAAGAAAGAAAGAAAACGAAGGGGATGAAAAGAAAGAAAAAGAAGGGGATGAAAAGAAAGAAAAAGAAGGGGAAGAAGAGGGAAACGACGACGACGAAGAAGAAGAGGAGCACAACTGGTGAATCAGAGCAGGGGACAGCCGGTGGCCGGACTTTCGTACTCTCCGAGTACGCCGAATGACCGGCAGAGGGGCCCACGGGCCACAGCCCTGGCCACACAACATCGCGCCATGAACGCGCCAACCTCTGGCTTATTTTGCAGTCCCCTCACGGAAGGCCGGCCCGGCGGCTTTAGTTTTGGCAGTAGCAGCAGCAGCAGTAGTAGCAACGACGGAAGACACAACCACCGCGACAGCAGGAGTAGTTGTCCGAGCAGTAGCCGTACTTGAAGCGGCGAAGGCAGTAGAAGGAATGCTACAGCCAGTCCGAGAGTTTCTTCGTCTGTCCGACATCCATTCGTTGTCCGCCGACGACCTCGAGCCTCGAGTTGGGAGCAGCCACAAGGGCAGCACGAGACCAGGCGAGCTCCTTCCGGGCATCTGCTGGCAGCAGTACTACAACTTCTTCGAAGATTTCTGCTACTGCCACAACTACTGCCACCACACTTCACTCCCCTGCCGTCTGGCTTTCCCTTTTTCCAACTACCCCTTTGTCGGCTCGCTCGCCCAATCTTCGTTTTCCCACCACCTCCGACAACATGGCGCGTCTCGTCGTGTTTCGCCTCGCCTTCCTGGTTCGATTGAACGATGGCGAGCTTCGAACTACGAACGACGTTGGAAGAAAACTTGATTACAGTTTGATATCTCGGGGCAGGCGGCTATGGCGTGTGCGTGGTGTGAGAAAGACAGACCGCCGTACCGACGTACGGACATACATCCATACAGATAGACGGATGGACGAACGAACGAACGAACAAAAAGAGAAAGAGACAAAAGTGTGCACACGAATGGATGGATGGATAAATAAATACTTAGATAGATCATAGGCGTACGTCACAGCCGTCGCCGTCCACCCGATACAAGCTGCTGATTACAACGGCGCCCTTCAACATAGAATGCGCGTACACATGCGTGCACGTATGCATGTCATACGCTTGCTCTCTGACAATAGCAACATCAACAACAAAAACAGCAGCAACAACAACAACAACAACAAAAACAGCAGCAACAAAAACAGCAGCAACAACAACAGCAGCAACAACAGCATGTTGCAATCCAGATCTTCTTGAAAGCGGGTATTCAAACGCAAGATATGTTCTTCGATGCTTCTCGACGCACGACGTCGAGGCTACAACCAGTAGTTGTGGGTTGGCCCGCAACGGCTCTTGACGATATCAAAATGTCACTGCTTGTAGCATAACTATTCAGCATACCCTTGCCTCGAGAAGACGAGTAGGCAGCTCTTGAAGAGTAGGAGACTTTGTTGATCGGTGGAACCTTCGCGTATCATCGGCGTATGATCAAAATAATAAGGGCAAAAGAAAAACGGGGGTACGAGAGATGCGGAGAAAACACGAGGAGCAACTCCTGTTATAAAACAAAATAATAAAATCAGATTATGCTGGAAAAAACGACAATATGCTAAGAAGCTAATGTAATCGTGCTTTTTTCAAAGAGTTTACGCCGTTTTTTAACGCGTAAATAACGTTGTAGCCCGGTAAACACGTATATAATTAGATGTTTATAACAGGAAAATCGTTAGGGTACTACAGAGTAACTGTCTAGTAGAATCTCTACAATGCCAAACGCTTAATTAAGTAAACGTTCCGCTACTGAGCAACTTCTATTTAGAATAGAGGTTTGGACTAATGATGGTATCCAAGCGTTTCCATTACTAGTCGCATAGAGAAAGATAAGAATACCCAGTTCTGATTTCGGTAGTTGTAAATCCCTCTTCCGTACAATTTTTCTTAGAAAAACCGAAAACCTCTTGGCAGGCACTAGTGAATAGAGCTGGATATACACAGAAGTGGCGGGCAGCACGTTAGGATTAGACAAGGATGCAGAGAAGGCATATTCGGATGCAGAAGACATACAGGTCGAAATGAGGAAGCAAAGGGACAATTATTATTAGCTGTAGCGTTATGCGTCCCTGATATAAATTGATAATATGTGAACACATGCTTATCAAGCGAATACAAAATCAATCAATCAAGACTGACTTATTTTGAATGAGGGTTAAAATTACCAATATATCTTGCTCATGGAAACTATACGGTAGGTGTAATTATAATTTTTTTATTTAGTATCTACTAGTAACCATCTCATCGTTACAGGCGTTGAGGCGTCCGGGCTCTTAACGCAGCAAAGCTACAAGAACGCCATTGCTCCTGACAGACAACTTGGTTAAAAATTTAACCGCTGGGGTTACTTGTCCCGTTAGATCGGGTAACCTCGTATCTCATACTACACTGTACTGAGTAGTAAGATTGTTGCTGTGAGCCGTTACCAGAAAAAATATACGTCCCGTTTCTAACGCTATGGATCAACAGTGAACTCGAAAAACGCTCGGTAATGCTATCATGGCTTAGTCACTTTGGTTCTACTTGCCGGTGTCTCATTTTAACCACATGGTGAAGTGTTGAATAAAAGTTTCTTGTCAGTTATATTGATACCACGCGAGAAAGGAAGCCGTTGCTCAGATCGTTGCCTTGCATGACCTTGGTTAGAGTTAACGGTCTGTAGCTCGTCAACTGAATCCAATAAATCAATCCACCGTTCGCAGCGCCTACCAACGGTATAAACTCGCGCGCATCGAATGCGGGCTCAGGCAGAGCTCGCAATGACCGTTTCTGTCGGCGAGGAATGCATGCCCTGAGCGTTCGGCCCCACAGGCCCGCCAGACGTCCACAATTGACCACAGCCCACCAATTGGCAATCACGACGCTGGTTGGCACAATACGAATTTTGGAAAACCGTTGACCAATTGCAGGGCGTTTTTCTTTTAAATATATATTTCTCTCTCCTCCCATCGCTCTCTCCCCCCCTCTCTCCCTGCTGTAACGATAGACGGATAATGGTGTTCCGGCGACAAGGCGAGCGACGTTTGCTCAACTCTGCATTGTAGAGCATCATGTCCAGTCTATAGGAGACGAGACGATGAAGCGTCTAATATTGACGCACTTCAAACGCCAGCCCGGAGCGATCCGTAAACATTTGGTTCGAAATCTTCCGTCTGCCGCCGCTGTTTTCCGCCGAGAAGCCGAATAGAACAATGAGCAATAGAACCTGCCTAGTTCCCTTCCTAGTTTGTGTGTGTACCTCCTGATGGCTAGCCGCGCTCAAGCGGTCGCCAGGTAGGGCGGTAACGTCCGATCTCGGATTTTGATCTAGGCGGGTTGAGCCTCTAATTGAGCAGCTAAAGCTAGCTATGCGTCATCTCTGGTGAACGATGATGACGTCGACCGATCGACCGACGGCACGTCGGCGGCTGTGGTGCAAGAGAGAGTTATCGAGATGAGCGCACGGCGAATTGGACGGTAGATTGAGACTGGTCTTAATCACCACCTGACACCTTAACTAGCAGCGGAGGCTTCGAACTGAACGGCGGCTCATTTGTCCTCGAGCGCTGGCAACGTCAAAGCGAGGTTGGGGCTGGCCGGCAAAACGAGGAAGGAGTCAGACGACGCAGTACCAGCAGTTGCACTACTGCCATACGCACCGCCATCATCATCATCACGACCCCCTTCACCCCATCCCCCCGAAGCCAGCTTGGAGGAAGACATAATGAACAGCCAGGTTCAGAGGCTGCTGCTACTACTACTACTACTACTACAAACTACTATGGTCGAGACAAGGCGGGCCGCCGCGAACGGCATCGATTAGCTCTCCGGACTGCCGACGACCCCGCAGCCGCATCCGCGGAGTCGCTCGCCTGGGGTTTTGGTGCCCCTCGACCGATCGATGATTGCCGGCATGCTGGGTAAGGCCACCGTTACCCCCCCCCCCCCCCCCCCCAGAAACCTCTGGCCGCTGCTGAACAGCAAAAGCAGCAGCTGACGACAGGTAGACGAGTCGCTTCTGACGTTGTATTTCTTCATTTCCGTTTGGCGTCACCGTCGTTGTTGTTGCTGCTGCTGTTGTTGTTGCTTCTGTTGTTGTTGCTGCTGTCGACTTCATCACCACCACCAACTCGACTCAGCCGGTCGAAGCTGGCACTGGCAGTTGGATGAAGGGCAAATGCGTAATCAGCCACAATTTTCCTTTCTCCCCTTCTCTCGACATATCATACTTTTACTCGTACGAAGACCGGTATCGTACGACATCCTTTTGTCAGGCCGATTAATTACTAGAAAATGGTTAATATTATATAGATAAACAAATAGATAAATTACTTGACTGATGCGTCATTGTGTCACGTGTCAATTCACATATGGAAATTCATCGTATCAGTCGTCATCGTCAGCAGCACCGCAGCAGAAAAGTGCGACATTAAGTAAATAATTGCGATTTAATAATCACAATCAGCTACCGAGTGCTTAGATCCAGTAGAAACGTTTTGCAAATGAGACTAGACTTCATATGATAACCCGACGAAGCGTAAAATAAGAAGACGTATAAGAAGTTCGTGTCGTAGTCAGACATGATTATGCGTATATATAGGCAAGCTAGCATCAGTGAGGGAGGGAGTGAGATATAATATTAGGATTGGTGCGTCTCAAACGCTTACAATTTTGTACTACGCTCGATGGTGGCGCCTTTTAAAATACCATCGTTCTCTTCTACGAGCCACCTATCTGCGTCCAAACGAAGGTGAAAGAACCAGCCGATCTATGTAATTAGGAAGAAGAGGAAAAGGAAAGAACGATGGCAAATATCCGGGTGGAAGAGCAATTTTAGTCGTAAGATGGTCTTAACCTTTCATATTAGATTGCACAATATATCATTCGGATAAAATAACTCAGTTACGTGCAATTTGTAACTCCAAAATATTTCGAATCCGTATAATAATGCGGGCCCAGTCAGCAGGCTAGCTAAAATTGTGAGACATGGGTGCTTCATACATATATGTGTAATTGAAATAATTATTTTCCATTATTGATCTAGCTACTTGGTAAATTTATGGCTATTTTTGAAAGTCCTTATTTATGAATTAAAACTTTATTGTCCTATTTGCTCTAGTGACTCCCACGCTGTTCTGCAGACTGCTGTCGACGGCATTGCACGATGGTGTTTTGAAAACAACATGATTCTCTCACCCTCTAAATACATTGTACTGAGAAATGGTGCACTTGACTTTGACTACAAATTTGACAACTACATTTTACCGACCCTCTCTTATACACGGGACTTAAGCATATATTTTACTCCTGATCTTAACTTTAGCCTTCACATTACCAAGGTAGTGGAGACATCTCTGCGCACAATAAATACTATCTTCCGCTGTTTTATTTTAACGACTCCACATGTGTACATTCCCCTTTACAAATCTCTTGTTCTTCCTAAACTCACATATTGCTCTCCTGTCTGGGAGCCTTATCTGTCCAAATATAGGAATCTGGTGGATGGCGTCCAAAACATGTTTCTAAGACGCCTGCGAATCAGGTGCACCCACAGCGTGTTAGATCACGTTGTTCCAAGTATTGACTCACTTTTCATGCAGTGCAACTTATCTGTTCTACATCAATTACGAAAATGTGACTTGTTAGGACACTTTTTTGATGTACGCTCCAATAACCTAAGGAGTCAACGATCAATCACCTCAAGAGCCGTGGCCCGCGGTGAATTCGTGAACGGACTGTTTGCTTGGCGTATGGCCAAATGGGCCCATGATAATCTAAATAGCGCTCGCCTATTTGGTTATTAGTCGCGATTGTCTTACAGAAGTGTGTATATTGATACCAACCCTTTTATGTAAAATAAAAGTGATGTTATGTTATGTTAATTATGTTAATTTATTTTGGCAAATTTTTGCGCATGTAGAACTTATTAAGGTGCCTCTTAAACATTCGCCTTAGACCGTATTTTGCAGAGTTAGAAATACAAGTAAGGCGATGTTCTATATGTATAGTTCTGCGCGAATAATTTGCAAACGACTAAAGCTTAGTTGATTCGCCTCGTATATCAGGCGCTGAAACGTGCTAATGTCTGTCTCTATCATATCGCAATAGAGCCAGCGTCACTCGGGACACACACTATGCGGATGTCTATCCTGTTTTTTTCTTTATATATGCATTCTATATGTATATGAAATTGTGTGCCATAGAAGCATGCGCTTCTTATTGGTGGTACCTGTATTCATAACATGACACATAGACTTACAGAATAGATATTGAAAAAGTATCAATAGCAACAGAACATCTAATTGTGCTCGATACGGCAATGACACCAAACAAAAATACCATTTCATGGGCCTAAATATTCTAGTTAATACCAGCTAATTGTATTTGTTTTAAAGAGTTACAGTAGTTTTCATAACTGATTTAATTGTGTGGAAATTTATAGATGCGGTTGTCGGCCTTTCAAAAAGTGTGTTGGTATGGAACGCCCACTGGTAAGTAGTTTAGCAGAGCATGTCCATACAAAAGTTCTGACCCGTCTACTTTGGAAAGCATTACAGGGATAAAACTCATTTTTCAATATTTTTATTACACAGCCCTTCGGTATTGTAGCATAATCATTATCAAATCATTATCAGCTCGATTATTATGCGTGCTGATTATCTTCTAATTTAAAGTATTAATGAACTGATAACGATTTTTTTAATTCTAATAAAATACGCTGTCGATAACTGATGGAGGTCAAATATAGAAGCCCAAGTAACCGCAGTGTAGAATGTGGGCGTCGCATATGTACAGATTCGATCGCGATCACCCATTCAACAAAACATAAACATAAAATAAAGCAGCACCACAGGAATTCAATTAAAGCCACTGACGACTGTGAACAGCGTCGATAATGGGATTGGTGAACTATATCTTTCGGACGCATAATCCACCTGTCTGTACCATGGCCAGAAAAGGCATTGTGGATATTTGGATTTGCGTACAGTGTGTGTGTATCTCAGACGGAGTATTCTATTTTTCCAGAATCTAATACCGTAGCTGTAAGAAAAACATATTATTTGCAATCAAACTATGTAGAGGTTGGCCACGGTCAAGGTAAGGTCTGTGAGATAAGCTTGATTCGATGCTTCGATATTCAGAATCCTTTTCCTAAGGCTCTATTTTCTAAATTGGCGCTACACCAATTCAACCATTTCGTCTCGAACATCGGGATACGATTCGAAACTGCCAACACGGTGTACAACATCGACCGCAAGGTTATCAATCAATATACCTAGCCAGAAATAGACCGTCGACTGCAAATGCAGTGGTTGACCACTACGATCATCTCTTTGTGACTCACGCAGATAGGACGGTTTTGGAAACGGTCGCATATATCTCCGCTTAGATTTTTCCTATGCTCTCTTCGAGTCTAGGCCCGATATCCGACCGTTTCGCACCTCCACTATGTGTGTTGATAGAGCATGACACTCGTAGATGGGCAACGATGCTGGCTGGGGGATTTGGACCTGTTTCTGCTATTGCTGGCAGGACTGAATGGTGGTGGTGGTGGTGGTGATGGTGGTGGGATTTGGGGTGATCGTGGTGGCACTAGAATCGTCGTTGTCGCAATAGTTCCGACGTAAAGACGAGATAGGAGCTGGACAGAAGCCGAGGAGAGGTAGAAATGCAATGCTAATAATGATGATGACGGAGACAGAACCGCCGCCGCCGACAAGAAAGCGGCATTATGGAAGAGGAAGGATGCGGGAACGAACAAAGCAACGGGCGCTCGAACACGCCGCGCATGAGCGAGAGGGCAGAACCCCTGTAAGTGTGTCGTTTAGACAGGCGAGCGTGGGCGGACGGTGGGCTATTGGGCGGAGGTTGGGGGTCGTTGGGCGGCGGATATTAATTTGTCCTGGGTTCATTTATCATTTTGACCTGCCGCTAGTGGCTCTGGCTGCGCTAGCCGTGGTGAGCGGATGCTGCTGTCGCGAACAGCCGCCCACCACCGCTGTTAGCGGCGGCCAGAGCTCAAGAACCAAGGCCAAGAACGAACCTCCTGTTTTCCTAATAAGCAACTGTCGTCGCGTTCGGCCTACAGCCACAGTACAACAACGGCAATGATGATGACGACGACGAGAACAACAACCACAACCACGACAACAACAAAAACAACAACAGCAACAACAACGACAACGACAACAACAACAACGCAACAACAACACTTTGGGTCGCAAAAGCAACCCACCAACTGGCGACGGGCAGGCGCAGGCTTTTGCTTTTCGTGTTCTCGTTGCTCTTCCTCGGTACTCTACCGCTTGGCCCGCTTCATATTGCTTTCTCTCTCTCTTGCGCGCGCGTTTGCTCTTGGGGGTTCAGGGGTTCTACTGCTGCCACAGCCACAACCACTACCGTCTCCATCATCTCGGAGGGCTGAGCTAAGCGCGTCGCAGGACTGGCTGGTCATTCGAGCAACAGTGTTCAAACGATCCCTGTCGAGGATCAGTTGCCACGCGTGTTGTGCAATAAGGAAGTCAAAAGGGTGTAGTTGTAATAGTATTTGTTGTGGTTGTGGTAGCAGTGGTAAAGTGGCACAATAGAAGACACCCCACAAGGCCAACCTAAGTCTGACCTCAACGTCGCTACACTGGATTTTGACCCCGGGGTCGCTATTTAAAATACTCAAGCTAGTACACGATGACGTGGCATTGTTTACGTATATAAACACAGCTCCTTGTAGAGAGTGCAGAGACGAACCTGCCACGAACATGTTTCTCCTAATACATTTATGTTGCTGTATCTTCGCAAAGTTTTATACATGGCTCGATTCAATGTGCCATACTCATTGATCGGATAGTATATATTAGAAAAGTCAATAGTAGAGTTTAAGTTTTACTAAAACCATAAGGCGGCCACACCTACAATAAACGCTCATTGGATACCTATATACTAGTAAAGTTTTCGGGCTGACCCTCAGCCAAGATGTAACGTCCACGGAACTGTTTTCCACATTGCTTCATAGACGGACCCCATAAATACAATGTGCAACGGTGGGGTTCGAACCCGCGCACCTATATGTCTCCTCCGGTTACAAGGCGCAGAACTTAAGCCACCACGCCACCGGGCCTCGACGGATGCCTATATACTAGAACAGGCCACTACAAATGGCCAACACTGCAAACGACGTAAATAACATCTATTCGCTTGGCCGCGAAGCAAATGTCATTAGACAGCAAAAACACAAGTCGTGATTCGACAAGGAGTGTCGACAAATATAGCGCGTCCACTTCGGTATAAACCACAACGCCAACTGAAGCTCTGCAACTGTATAATTCGTTTTTTTTTTTTAGATTTTCTGTAAGGCTATTGCCCGTGTACGGTTTTTTTTATGTCATGGCTAATTTTTAATCCACTCCGGCATGTACCTTGCCTAAATTGGAAACCATGCAAACCAATTTAAGAGTGGCCGGTCTGGGTCACGAACCCAGTCCTCCCGAATGCAAGGCAAAGGCTCTGCCACTAAGCCACCTTGCTCGGTTAAAGCTCTGCCAACTGGCTAAACTAAAACAAATATTTAGATACATGTGGAGGAATAGAAGGAAATAAGCGGCTCTACGAAGAACAACAACGTATTAGGTTAATATTCTGTGTGTGCAAACTATGGATGCTTTTTCCAAGGAGGCCAGTGGCAAAAATCTTCTGATAAATGACGAAAGCTAGGTAGCCCACTTAGCTTACACGTGACTTTAGAGAAGAATTCCTAGATTCTAGTAAGGTCGAAGCAAAATTATGAATCGACAGGACAATATCGTGTTTCAAC
This sequence comes from Dermanyssus gallinae, assembly GCA_003439945.1. Taxonomy (NCBI): domain Eukaryota; kingdom Metazoa; phylum Arthropoda; class Arachnida; order Mesostigmata; family Dermanyssidae; genus Dermanyssus; species Dermanyssus gallinae. The sequence goes on along the minus strand of QVRM01007144.1, from coordinate 8,419 downwards.
GCCTCATGTCCAACATCGGTTGCATGTGTACTGTCCTGACAGAAGTAAGCGATACAACAAGGTTCAAAATGTAGTTTTGTTATTAATAACCTTGTCAATATATATGGACTAGCATACAGTATACGTGGTATTAAAATAGCTACCACTACGAAAAAACGCCTGTGATGCAAACGACCAGCGTGGCTCTAGGCGATTCAGCTAGTCCGTTTCATTTGAGTTTGTATATAACTGGACTTGCCGCTTCATTGCGTGATCTTTCAGTCCATTTAGAATGTTATGCTTACGAGTCAGTAATTGTAAAACATTTTCGTACTCATTCACAATTTTACCTCTGCAAAACTGCGAAATGGTATGAAGAAAATAGGCTGGGGATCATCGCAGAAAAATGTGTTCGACAAAGCAAGATTTCTTATGATTGGCGGGAAAGCTTCCAACAACCGATATTCAATCGCAAGGGAGGTGCAACGTACCCAAAGAATTACAGAGGTATAACACTCACGAGCGTTCATTACAAGATAATAACATTGCTTATTGTTAGTCAATTAGACTCTTACGTAGAAGATGCCATTCCGGCAAAAAAACAAGGTTTTTCAAAGAACAATGAATGTCAGATGCAGTTGCATTTGCTCTAAAACATGCGTCAAATCGCTTTTTAATAACAAAGTCACATGTGCTGCTTGTATTGACTTAACCCTATCGTATTATTAACAAGGTGACCTTAAAGCTCAATACATATTTTATTCAGAAGAGTTAGTAATTCTAGCAAAGCTCAAGTAAAATTACGGGCATAAAATTCATCATTACGACGTTATTCCCGGGAAACCATTTTGCTGCATAAACTTAATCAGAGTAAAAAAGGCGTCATGGTATGATTCCGTATCAAGGACTAAAAAAATGTAATAGCAAGGATCAAATCGCAGTAGCTTGTGAGTAACCGAAGCCAACGTGTGACATTGCAACATCTTAGTTGGGACTGTAACGCCATCTCCCGGTGGTGTTTATACAGCGGCGAGAATGAAATAACTCTTGTCTGTAATATATAACGTAATTTGCAAAACGTTACCGGAGAAGCAATCGATGATCCTACTATGTGGCTCCGTAGTAAAAAAGTATATAATAATAAACTACCAAGCAACGACAGTTAATATTTTGGGTACAGCAAGTGTTGAAAACGTTTGTATAACTAAGCTGCCTGCCATTGTGTTCCACATATGTGCGCCAAGCCCGGTCGCCTGTCTAAAGCATGTTCGAACGTAGCATACAGGTATATAGGCATCCTAGACAAAACAAGCTTAAACTAGCGTTTAACCAAGCCCAACTCGTCTTCTTGAGGTTAACAGTCACGATAGTGCGTCAAGGTTTTGCTGCGAAGCCAGTAACAAGACTATTACGTTTAACACACTCTGTTATAAGCGATTTTCGCGAAAATGTAGGGTACACATCAGGCGTTTCTTTTGCGCTAAAGGTTTACAGCTTACTTGTTTAGCTGAGACATACCAGGCAAGCTCTCTTAAATTGTCGCCGGCGTTTTCCCGCGAAACAAGCGTTAGTAGTCTTTGCAAGAAGAATTTTCCCGCCATTCGGTCTTTCGCTGCTTGCGATCGGTTTTGAAAAATTCAGATACATGGAACCCTATCGCCCCAGTGTTAAGAAGCCCATCTGATGGACCAAAAGCGTTTCTTTAGCGCCCTGTGTTAGCGGCAAGAAAACGTGTATGTTTTTATAATATTTGAATAACTCCGTAATTATTCTGCTCAAATATATATATATATATATATATATATATACATATATATTTATAAATATGTACATACATACATATCGAGTGTAGATATTACTACAATATGAAAAAATCGCTGTAGTAATGGAGTGGCTAAGCAAAAACAATTACAAAACTCCATCAACTTTGTTTTTGTCGACAGCTTCGTTGGGAGCATATCTGCGTAAGTACGAGTGGTCTCTGTTTGTCAGATGTGGTTGTCAGACTCCCGGTTTACTGTAAAAAAAAGTCATTTTCTCAGAGTCTGAGTGCTCGGTAAACTTCCTAATCGCTCGTTCGCTCATATCGGGAGGTTCTGCGTCTCAATTACGAAAACACATGCATACGTACACGTGTTCATGTTTTTCTTTAATTACGAGCACAGTGCGTCAAATTGCAAGATCTGGGTTTCGACAAATAGCTATTCGTTAATAGAATTTTTCTTTCTCTTGGAGGTACCATTCGTCTACATTTCGTGAATTGATGTCGTGTCAGCCGGGTGGATGAGAGAGCATCAGAGAGGCGGATAGAAAAGAGAAGGAAAGAGAGGAACAGAGAAAAAAAATGAGGACGACGGGCAAGTGGAATGGCAAGTTTCGACGATTTTCAAGACTGAGCACCTTTCCAACCACCCGTTGCTAAATGTGAGGCTTGCCGACACGTTTCTGCCACCTTCTATGCTCTGAAATACGTTCGATTGGCAGCAAGTGCCCGCAAGCGACGGACGGAGATTCCTTTGAGTCAAGAGGTGGCCTTGGGGAAGAGGGATGGGGTGCGGTGAGCACACCTCCCATTGTTTTCTCCGCCTCGCCGACGGTTGCGCCTGCTACGACAGTCGCACTTCGTTGTCAGCTTGGTGAGAGGGCGCGGTACCCCGACGCGAATCGGCTTTCGGCCGTCAGTCTTTGTGTATGGCGTTGTAGGTTCGGTACGGCTAACTGTGAAGGGGCGGTCTGCAGGTCGAGGCGGTAATGGTGCATTGAGACAGACACGACGACGACAACAATGACAACAATGCCGCCAACAACAACAACAACAACAACAACAACAACAACAACAACAACAACAACAACAACAACAACAACAACAACAACAACAACAACAACGACGACGACGACGACGACAACAACCGCGCGATGTGGAATCTCTCTCTGTGTATCTGTTGTCCTTGTAGCAACGACGCCTGCAGCATTGGCGGTAACTACAGCAGTCGGGCCTTGCCGGTTTAATTACACGTACAACATACATGCACACAAAGTGATCATGGTAATGACAGTAGTAGTAGTAGCAGCAGTAACGCACGACAGAGAGACCAAGAGAGTAAGAGAGCGGGAGAAAGAAAGAAATGGTTAGAGACTTGGAGAATAAAGGAAGAAGATGCAAGAGGGGAAGAGAGAAAGAGAAACGAGGCTGATGACAATTTGGCCAGCTAATGGCCAGCAAGACGGAAGCAAACTGAATCTGCCTTGAAAAAGACACACATACCGTCCGGAAAGCTATGCTTGATTAGGAATTCGGGACGACGTGATGTCGCCCAGTAATAACAACTGCAACAGCAGCAGCAACAACGGCCATGGACAGCAACATGATGCTACAAATACAACACGAAGTTGTCGTCGACGACGACAACTACGACGACTGCATACCGTACTGCATAATAATACTTATTATTACTGCATCATAATAATATCCATTATTACAGTTAATATTATATCCTCGGACATCCTCGGGTGCGCTTTCAGACGAGCCGGCTGCCGTGCTACAAGGGAGCCCGGTGGACTACAAACGAATGACAGGTGTCGACCAGGTGATGGCTGTACCGATCTACGAATAAGGCCGACTGAGACCGCTAATAATCGGCCGCAGGCGTGGGATGTTACTGTGTTCGACACGTACGCCTTCCGCTATCGTGCACTACTAGTCGGCGGAGGCGTCAACCAACGAGAGATGCACAAACTATGCGCCTATACGCGCATGACGATTCTTGATGACCACGTTATAATGGCGTTCGGTCTCGAGGTATCTGGCGTTTGAGGCAAGGATGCACTTAAACTGATAAAAAAAAAGCTTGGGAAGAAGCTCTTCTCCTTCTCGCTGCCGCTGACTTCCATCGGATAGCACCTAGCCACCTCCAACGTATGACCTTCTTCCGGGGATGCCTGGCTCCTCTACCGCTGGTTGGTACCGCCCAGGCGGCTTTCTTCTTGCTGCACGGTTTGCTTGGTGTGCATGGCGTCTCCAGCCACCCTCACGAGGTTGCTCGTGTGGACATTGGGAACAACTGATTTGCCTGGAGAAATGCACGTCGTTCACAATTTAAAAACGATTATGCTTTTATTGTAATACCGCCTTCTTATTAGAAGTAATATAATATGATATGATATAAAATGCTCTTCTGGTCGAAGCGCTATAAAAACATTTATAGAAAAGAGCGTTCCGTTCTGTCGCTGCAAGCTATCTCGGACATAGGAGCGCTGTCGATCTGGGCCCAGCGAGTTACTCTGGGCCTCGCTGCCAAGTTCTCAACGAGCTTGGCGCCTTGCGAAATCTCTGCTTAAAGACACTATACGCAAGAGGAATGAAAAACATGGCAGAGGGAAGCTGTGAGGGTAAGCATCAACCCTGGCCCGTATGAGGAACACTTTAGGCAACACATGCTGGAGCGACACAAGACCACAAAAAATAGCGAGATAAAGTTCGGATCGCCGTCCCTCTCTGAAATGGCGTGCGGTGTTCTCAGTCGCGTAAGTTACATTTAGTAGGAGCTAGCTTGAAGTCCTGTAATCTCCACAGTTAAGCAACATGCTAAATCCCATCACTTTCCGCATGGCCGCCACGATAAAGATAGGGAACCCCATGTGCTAACTCTTCTCTGTTGCGGCGGTGTAGGGTTATAGTTAAGGACGGATGGCCTTCACTCGTTGCTCAAACAGCTCTGTCTGATATTCCATGTATCTTTAAGAACGCCATTAGAGGCATGCGAAACTGAATAGTATTATTTACCGAGCTTTTAGGACGGCGATGCTGCCCTGTTACCTTAAAACCAAGAGGGTTGTAGAGGCAATCCACGTGAGCAAGGGAGAGCCATGCAAACGATTCTGCAAGCACTCCCGGAAGAATTGACACCACACGGGATGACCTTTAGGTTTCGGGAGCTCCCGTCATGTTGTACAGGAATCCCACGTGTTCTTCGAACAAAACAAAAAGGCTTTGAAGGAATCCGCACATGTTTGACAACTATGCACCCGCAGGCGGCCCTGTGTATGTGAGAGCACAATTTTGGGTTCACTTCACGTCCTTAGCTACACGGTGCGAGCATCCTGACTTTCAAATATATCGTATAAAGACTACCAGAGTTATTCTAAGTGAGGTGTTAAACACAAGTTTAAAGACAAGGCGTACAAAAAACGAGCAAGCCTTCCAGCCTTCCAGCTTCGCGGGCCTTGGTAGTAGATGGATGCTATGCTGCATCGTTACATAAATTTGGTTCTTTCGAATCGCTCTTAATAAAGATGAAAACATCTAATTAAATAACTCCGGTTTCCTGAATGAGCAGAATCTGAAAGAGGATTTTATCCAGGATTGTAGCGTAAGAAATTGACAGGAGAAGTCATGGATAAGCTTACATCGGTAGGAGAATGTGCCGTTCTTGGTGGCTTCAGCATTCCTTTAGCGGTGACTGGCTCCAAAGCCAGCCCTCTTGCCAGCTTAAGGCCATGCTGGTTCTCAGCTCCTTCCGTATGGTGTCGGCTATCGCAAAGACGCCTCCATCTATGAGCCGTGTTCATGCAAGACATGTGATAAACTGGTCGGCTCTGACTGTCTACACGCGTCAAGCCTTAAAAGCACTGCAGGCTCACAAGACACTCGGGGCCCAATTGTATAGTGAGAAGGGCAGTGAAAAGAAAAGAAATACAACTTACAAGAAGCCCAAATTCTGAGTTGAAAGCAATGATTTGCGACCTTATGAGGTTACCGTACCTCTAGGGTCATACGGATACAGTCTAGGATTTAACTGTCTCATGCACGGTGGGTTATTATACCTTGTCGCAAGTTTTACAACGTGGATAGGTCGCAGAACATGCAGATTCGAAAAAGCCAAGAAAGTATCTCGAGTTGTTAAGAGGCTACTGCATTGAGCCTATTGTTTTTGGAGACAGGGGATTCTATGAAGCAAAGGTTTTAGGGATATTGCAAAATGTATGGGTTACCGACGTAAAACGACGTTTCTGAGACAGTTGATAAATTGGCTGTCTGTTGAGGGAACGCGGCTTCTAATATAAACGCCAATTTTATATGTATGTATATATATATATATATTTGAGACCAGGCATCAGATCATACAAGCAGTTTAATATCATGATACAAGCTTCACTTTATAGAGGCATTCACTACTCTGGCGGCATCCACCAGTAGAGTACCGCCGAGGAACTGCGCAGAAACAAACTATCTGTCTACGTTTGGTGTTTACTCGGAGAAGTGTAGCGAAACCCAATGTGTAGGTTCACAGAAACTAGAACACTAGCGGCTCATTGCAGAAAGACTCTAAGTAAGCCAAATAATATACAAATCGAATTCAAATTTGCGTATGTGCTATGCATATATATGGCCCTTAGAAGACCAATTAACGGATGAGAAACTCTATGTTCATCATGCCCTAGACGTGCCGGAGCATTAACGGTAGAGAGAAACGACGCACGCTGGGCGAGTTTGTTTGACAAAGTCTTCACGCGTATGTATATACAAAAACCTCCCTCTGGATTCTCAAACTAACGGAGCTGGCTGTATAGCCACATCTACTGCGTTTAGGTTTTATTAGGCCTCAATTGAAAAACGCGCTCTCGGCTCCACGCTGCTGGTTTTTACGTTGGCCAAGAGGCGAGTTTTTTGGCTCGTAGCCCTCAGAAAAAGGGCCTGCGATTCTACTGGAAATTTAAAAGATTCTTCTGCTACGAGGTCAAGTCACTCCTGTAAGGTAACACATATATATATATACATATATATATATGATTCGATTGAGAACAATTATCGGTAGATAAGGTGAGCGTAACCTGGCTTTTCCTTTGCCTTTGTTTTTATGTCAATATACACCTCGACCAAAGCGTCCGTGTTCTAGGTTTTTAGAGTTTTTACGGCCAGCTCAGAAATGTTTATAGAGGCTCTTTGTGTTAACGAGCTCAATGCAAATATAAAATGTGTTTAAGTTTTCATTTCTGATAGCCGCAAAATGTATCGGAACGCATCATTTCACTGAGTCCGAAGGTTGCCTAGAAACATGTTAATTATATTAAGGACACTATTTATAAGTCCTCTCACACTGTTTTTCCTTAGAAATTTACTTAAAAATAATCAGTCGCCCTTACCTTATCGGAATATATATATATTTATATATAGATTGAAGAAAACTATCATCGCTTGCAATAGAGTAGGAAAACGATTATTTTGTTTCTTAGTACACATGAGGCCATACAATACCAAAAAAAACACAAAATTACTAATACAGAATTTTTTAAACTGATTCACTACAAATTAGTTGTACAATAATCCATATATCATTTTGTGTTGGTCGATTTTCATTAAGTGATGCTCATTGAGAATAGATGATAAACCATACCGCTGAGAGTCAGCAACCATGCTAACACCAGGAATGTTGGGGAAACCCTAGATATCTTAACATGTCCGGCCCTCGGTGCATTGAAGATATACCTCAGGTTAAGTGCCAAGCCCGTAGGGAACGGAGGATAGTCTAGAATTAAAGAAAGAATAAAAATATCGCTGACACTTTTCTGTACTGAAGATGTTGCGATAAACAGGCGGTAACGTATATGGTGGCGTTCAATCTTGCACTTACAATGTTCACATACGTAATAGAATAGTTTACAAATCAATAAAAAAGGATTTTATCAATATCATCTTATTTCTATTTTGCAAATCTATAATCTGATATTGAAACAACATAATAACAATTTTTTTCACGTTGACCCCTACATATATATATATATATATATATATACTCAAGATGTTATTGTTTAAAATATATTACTTCTTCGTTTGCAATATTTTGAAACTTTTATTACTAGTAATAGCAGGCAATACTTGTATTATATTATATAAATATATCTAACAGTATGTATAAGAGTAAAAACGCAAAGTATATATTTTATATCGCCAATACATTTCATCCACATTGCGACTGGTTATTGTTATTAGTTGTTTTTGCGAATAAACTAGGTATATATATATATATATATATATATATATAGCACGCAAAAAATAAACCAACAATTGAAAACACAATTTCGGGCTATGATGTCTTATATAAACACCTGTTAGAATAAAAAAAAAAGATATTCCAGAGCACTGGTTGCAACGGGCCTGCGCATGGCTTGGTCCCGGCTTAAAGCAATAATTGAAGAGTTAACGGCGGATATAATAAAGGACACGCGAAGAGTGCTGAAGAAGAAAGAGCCAAACTTATCATTCTAGGTACCCTAAAGCCAAAATATAATAGAAAACACTTTTTATAACCGCTGATTGGCGCTTGCGCGGCTTTCACAGCGCCCGCCCCGGCGCCTAGGCATAGATCATTGGCTCACTCTTTGTTGTTCTCATGTGAAAAAGAGCGGGGAATCTGCTGGTCTCAACCATTTTGAAATCTGT
>QVRM01007143.1:0-60410 GCA_003439945.1 Dermanyssus gallinae | reverse complement strand
TATATATATATATATATATATATATATATATATATATATATATATATATGTCGATTGTAATTTAGATAAAAGTATGCCGATACTTGTCGGCGAAACCGAGCCAGAGAAGCACACACCTCCAGTTTAGTCGATGATGGTGGTGTCTTGGTTGCAATCTCTGGTTGGTTCTGTCCATACGGCATGCTACGCACAAATAAGACAACCGTCTTGTTGCCAGGAAGATTGTTGTTTTAACTTATTCGAGATTTTTTTGCGTCGCTTAATGGTTAACAAAATGTGAATTTGCGTCCAGAGAAAGACGTGTCGGTGGCCGACATGTGGTTCGAGGCACGCTAACTTTCGTAACAAATTCACTCGTCTTCGGTTAGTCTAGAATCCGAAATACGCTGTTACGTGCACGCTTTGTTTTTGTCAGTACAAAGTTCGGTGGACGGTGGCAAGCGTGCGTTGTTGTTTTTACTAACATAGCACGTAGGTAGCAAAGAAAAGAAAGAAAAACGGTATGTACATGATTAACTTGCCGTGTAGTAGTACTAATACTCATAGCAATACATTGTTAGGTAATGGACGTCGTTATGTGTATGCATGTGTGCGTGCTTGACATTTGTACAAATGAGCCGACGATTGTACTGTGAACTGATGAAAACGACGGGCCGGCGCAATGAGGCTTTGACCGGGACTATCTAATTAGGTTCGCACACACACATACACAAGACCATAGACATATATGATCATTCCGTCACATCTACTCTATACGTCATACTGTCACGTTCGATGATCAATTACAGATTGTAGATAAATCTGTATAATGTAAAGTTGTAAATGCATTGAAACAATACCTACCATAAGTTATGCGGCTGCTCTAAGCTGCTTTAAATCGCCTGCCGAGTCGAACACCGTCGACAAATGCAAGATTGCGTTAGGTCGTCACAAATATACGCCGCGATCTGCAAGCCGTCGATGTGTACGATGTATCATGGCCTTTTTCCTTCTAGTGTTCAGTGTATAGTGATTGGCATATGCATTGTATAGGATACGAAATAAAAAAAAAATATATATATATTTATATATATATATATATATATATATATATATATATATTTTTTTTTTTTTTTTCGTATCCTATACAAATGCATATATATATTTTTTTTTATATAATTAGTATGAAGGAGGATTAATACTGCTACTATGTCTGCGAGTAGGAAATGGAAGTGTCCACCCTCCTATACCGAGCAAGTGTGGAACTCGACCCCAACGGCTGGATGTTAACACTAAACGCAGCTTCGCTCTTCAGCTTTACTTTTGATAGCGCCAGACCTCCATTGAACAATACTGAAGGCTACCAGGAGATGTTGCGAGTGCCACTCGGATCAACTAGCCGGGATCACTCACGGGTTTCCCCAACTTATAAATGGACAGCTTTGTTTTAACCCTGTATCATTCAAAGTTAGTGATCTAATAGTAGAGCAGGCGCCCAGAGCTCCTTTTTTCTCTCAGTGCTTTCGTAGCCACTCCTAGCTTCGACCCAGTAGTAGTAGTTGAGTTTGGCCGCCTTTAGCCGAGCATATCTTTTGCTGGCTGTGCCCCGTAAGGCCTTTGGCTAAGCGCATCCCTGAATATCGGACCTCTTTGATCTGCTTTATCTGATTGTCTGCCAGGTATAGTCTGATGGGACTCATCTTCTGCGTTAGCTTTAGCTGCATGACCTCATTTCTTCTTCAGAACAATTACTACCTTGCTTCGTCCAACCGTCTATCCGTTAGACCCTAGTGTTTTATTAGTGTTAGGTTCCCAATTCATCTCCGACTGGAAGCACATGGATTGCACCTCGGTTTTTCCGACCTCTCCGGAAGCCGAATTGCTCCGGCGGGAGGATCTGGTCGACTAAGTACTCCGATCAATTTCATAACTAACTTGCAGAAGATCTTTTTCAGCGTCATTTCAGGCGCAAAACCGTGGTATAGTTTTAGGTTTTGTCTGTCATCGCCATGCTTGCTCTTAAATACCAGAAAAGGCCTGGTGATATGCATTTGTGTGCCCTTCATTATGTCCTTGAATAAATCACAATTACGGTTTGTCAAGAACGGGCCCAGGACTAAACCCAAAACTCGTAGTACATGTGGTCTGGTCCCGCACTCTTTCCTGTCGAAAAGGAGTGCAGGATCTGACTTACTTCTTCTACCTCAAAGGGCTGATTCACAGTATCCAAGTCCAATGTGAGCGGGTGTTCAATCATTGAAGCCAAACTTCGCAGTAGACCTGTTAGGTGACCCGTTACTCGTTCGCTGCTGAGCAGGGGATTCAATTTTTAAAAAAAGCATGAACATTTGCAACAGCTGCCGCCGATAAATGTTTCCTTGCAGCCACCTCCAGAGCATCAAAGCTTTTAATTTCACCATGGACAAGCATTGAAACCGTAGGCCAATGGCTATGACTTACATACGTGTTGAGTTTACGTGCATTGCACATCTTAGACCAAAGTATTCGATCAATTGAAGCAGCACCTCTCTTTCATCGACAGTAGCCCCTCTATCATTATTACTGGCATTGAAGTCGCGAAACCTCAGATACCAGAACTCACCATGTCAGCGATCTGTACCGAGTCTAGAAGGAAAGTAGGAAGATAATCAAAAGGCTCCCACAGTAATCGTTCTTCTTCACCACATTGCACCAGCGGTATGCGTATTGTGAGTCGCCTGATAATTCACCCACAAAGCTACCATAGAGGATCACCAGGTTTTAGTGGGCTTTAGAGCCCCACATTACCTAAACCTAAGGGTATGCATTATGCATTTGTTGCAATTGTTCCGGCCCCCTGTAAAAAAAGAATCGAAGTTTGCGTATGTCAACAGCTAACGTTTTAGTAACCAGCCGTGCTATTCTTACTTACTGTGTTTACCTTCCTGCACTCATACAGGAAGCGTGGTTTCTCGCAGCTCCGTAGACACACGTATCTACATATATATATATATCTATATATATATATATATATAATATATATATTATATATATATATATATATATATATATATAATATATATATATAGTTCGTGTATTTACCTTGAGAATTTGGCCCTGCAGCAGCCTTTGTAATAATTGAACTTTTCAATCAATATGATTATTATTTCTTTACACACACACATATATATATATATATATATATATATATATGTAAATACTTTCACGCCGCAACCGCCTACGATATGCCACTGCTACGCTAAATGATATAATGCTTATGCTTTGGACGTGCAACGACAATTTTTATTGTAAAGAGGGTCTGAAGAGTTACTTAAAGTTCTTAGAGTTGTCAGGATGGCCTGAAGAAACACCTAAAAAACACATACGACGAAAGTACATTCTATTCTAAAAGGCGCTGCCGTAGCATCCAATTAAATAGGAATTACTGATTACGGTCTGAAGGACGAGTTTTTTCTACAGTTCGTGTCTGGCAAGATTAGGACCGCGGTGTTGTCCCATCTGATTTAAGTACGTAGCATCACTGGTGCCATGCGATAACTTATTGCGTTCTAGAACCCCATTTTAATGTTTTATTTAAGTAATAACGCATGGATTTACTATAAACGACGTTTTATATAATTTAATTAATGTGAGATTTCTTGTGTATAGATCTCTTTATTGCAGGGCACCTTAAATATGTCTGTGATCGAAGTCATTCTGTTAATTATTAATTCACATAATTAAATCAAACGCTCGATTTTAAGTATTCAGGTTTCGAAAGCATCTCATCGTCGAAACAGCGATCTCATCGTCTAGTCGTAAGACCGTTCAAGTAAAGAGAATAACGCCCTTCATCTGCTGTCTACATCTTAGCTAGAATTAGTAAATTCCGTCTCCTAAATAATGACTTTTCAAAAAATTAATTTCCTTATTAATTGGTAGATTAGGTACACTACAACGATTTAGGTGAGGTAATGGGCTCCCCTTTAATTTCGGCGCATTCGAGTATGTGGTAGCGCCCGGTGTCACACTCTCCACACAAACTACACACACGCACACACTCTTGATAACTTGCAAATTTACATATAGTTAGATATGTATATGTAAAGTTTTTTTAAGTACACTTAAATATATATATAAATATATATATAAATATATATATATATATATATATATATATACATATGATTTCTTACAGTGCAGATGTCGGTGTGGTCCGTAACCGTCCCCCGTGTACGATTACGCACGGTCTATACAAACATATATATTATTTATCTATCGTGGCAAATTAGATGTGTACTGTAGTGTGTCGACACTTGATGTTGGAGCGGGCAGCACTCTAAATGACGAAAAACCCAGGAGAGCCGTCTAAACCGAGCCGTATGTGGCCACCTCATTTGATTTGTGGATGGACAAAACTCCCCGATTGATGGGGGGGCGATGTTTGTCCGTCTATACAGGTCGATCAGTGCGAACTCTAATGAAATTAGCTCGCGATTATTCTAAGCGCTCGCCCGCTGAGTGTACGGGGGAGTTTACTGATTTGCCAATAGTCTCTCGGCATTGCTCTCTCGGTACAATGAGCAACTACTACGAATCGGCGCTATAGTACGCGGCGGTGGCGGCGGCCGGAACAGCAGCTGCCGAGAACCTCGCTACGAGGATGGCTGTGATGAAAGCCGGAAGGCCCTGCAAGATATGCTGCAATTGGGGGCAGCTGACTCTTGCCGTACGTGTTCAAATTTCTATGATAGAATGGACATCGCGACGATGAAAGAAGAAATCACAGATATAGGACCACAGCGGCGCCACCACTAGCAACAACAACAACGACAACACCACCAACAATGACAACAACACCACCAACAATGACAACAACAACACCAACAACTACAACAACAACAACAACAACAAGAACAAGAACTACTAAAAAGATTTCGGGCTGACCCTCAGCCAAGATTTAGCGTCCACGGGCCTGCTTTTCGCATTGCTTCATAGGCGGACCCCCATAAATACAAATCGGTGCAACGGTGGGGCTCGAACCCGCGCACCTATGTGTCTCCCCCGGTTGCGAGGCGCAGACGAATGCACCCACTACGCCACCAGGCTCGACTTGATTGAACAACAACTACTACTACTACTAACGTTTGCTAGCCGTCCGCGCTAACACGATCCGCACAACCCTCTCTACCCCCGTACTCCCTTGACTAATCAGCTGCACCCAAAGTCAGCTTCACGCGATCAGTCTATACGGACTAGCATATTCTTAGTCGGTTGTCAATCAAGCTTGTCATATCATTGGAAGGCATTGGAATGCATGATGTGACTAACAATATGCGAAATAATGAAAGCGTTAGACAAGTATTTTTCAAAGAGTTTGGTTTATATACCAGTGACTGACTGTATATAAAAAAATATGCCAAATAATCCGCAGTATTCCCGCATGCTTCTGCACGAACACCGGCATCACGGAGGGTGACAGCCAATGGAAACGCACAGATAGAAATGAATAAAATCGGCTGCCATGACGGCATCATTATGGCCCGTGGATCAATGACATACCGATACCCGGAAAAGACTGGATCCAAGAATCATGGATGCGAACACAAATGTCTGGACTCCGCTAGAGTGCGTGAAAAAATTGAAGAAATTACACTGAAAGACTTACACGAATTATCAAGTTAGTGCTGTAGAATTATGAAAGACATGGCGTATTAGAACTGTTAGGCGCGGAAGCACTTCGGCGAGTTAACATATTCTAATTTTAACGGAAACCTAGGCCCTTAAAGGGCCTGCGGATATTACGCACCAACACAGAAAGGTGACAGGGTAGGCCGAGGGGAAAAACGTTCAGTATTTACGAGCTGAAAGTGGAGGGGGAAAAAGGGCAGATACGATTCATAGCGGAAAAACTTTGTAACAGTAACGTCAAGAAGGTCGAAAAATATGAGCATTTATGTAAAACCGGCAGGTGTGAAGTACACTGAAGTCATGACAGAGCGCATTAAGCTTAAGGCGGAAGCAAATCCGAAAAAAGGCAGAAATAATTTTAGCAGAAAAATTGTATTGCAAGGTTAGACAATGATTGCTTAGGAAGAATTGAAGTATTTTTGAACATTATAACCGAAATTGGATGCCCTAATACCTTCCAATGTAGCACGGAGGCGTCAATTATCAATACTTCTGTCGCAGACGGCAATGTGGATGTCATAATGTTTTTAAAGAGTAAAGACATCCTTTCGGGTAGTGGCGGAGCTTAGGAGGTAGATATCTATAGGAATGGCATTAAACGTTAGCACCAGCAGTAGAAGTGGGAACACTCGTAGGCCGGGACAAACCTGGATGTTACGATATTCTTAAGGGAAGTTGGGAAAGTGTGTCCAATAGGGAAGATTTAAATAGATCTCTATGAGAGTAAACTGGCAAATCTGATTTAAAAAATAAAGTGCAATGGTTCTGCACCAAGAACGAAAGAGAAGTTCTTGGTGCAAGGACCAGTGTAAAGCAGCAAAAAATGACAACAGGCTAACCACACAACACGTAATGACTTTTGTTTATAAATGAGGCCGTTTGCGATAACGGTGAAGAAAATGACGCCAATAGCATACCAGAATGAAAACAATAGTACTGCAAAAATCGAGCGTAGAAGCTGCGGCAAGAAGCAGATAAACAACCTTACTTGTTAGAACAGAAAAGAAAACGGCAGTGATTAAGCACTTTTTTGTGTGTTCTATAACCGACACAAGCCCAAAAGATAATATATTATACAATGAGACAAATACAAAGAAACCGCGCAGAAATGGGTAGCGCATGTACTCCCACACCCTTTACCAGGGAGCCTGTAATAGAAAACGTTGTTAAAATAAAGGGATGCCGAAACGTAGAGCGACCGAAAACGATATCAACGGGAAAATATCTAAATCAAGCAATGGTACTGGAACCAGGCTGAAAAGCTCTATTTGATGAATACCTGAAATTCGGGAAAATGCCTAAGGCGTGGAAAAGGATACCCCTATAGTTATATCTAAAAATAGAAAGCATAGAAACAAAGTTGAAGGCTTGGAGATGAATAACACGCAAGGGGTGTAAAATGTTCTCGATGATAATATCCAATAGAATCAAGCACTCTCTGAAAAATAAAAAAGCGCTACCAGAGAGTGACGTAGGCTCAGAGGCTCTAAGTTGACCCATACGGCCGTTTCCCAGTCGGACACGGTTCAGTCGGACTTTCGCAGTCAACATGGATGACATAACTGCTTTGTATATTTTAATACACATTTAATTATTAACAATGAAAAATAATCCCTGTGTGACGGCCGAAGCAGGTCGTGGAAAAGCGCCCCAAACTATGCAATCGTGAAGGTATCATATTTATCATAACAATGCTGTCATACATTTGTGGTGAACTGCCACAGGTTTCTAGATTTTATAGTATTGGTTTTGCTCTTTCAGTTCGTATTTCGCTCACTTTAGACATTTGTCATAGGAGAAGCTTATAAATTAATAGGTGATAGTTGAGATGGTCGCAGCACTTGTTGAAATAAGCTTTTTTTCAATGAAGCGAGGAATGACAGCGAACCAGCCGCTTAGCTTATCCTTTTGGCAACAAAGACTCTATAGAAAATCAACGTCTTACGGTCATTATATCACGAACCAAAGCATCATCGATTTGGTACTAAAATGATCCCCATAAAATGAGCATTTTCCTCAATAAGTGTGTTGTGTGGACGCGGCGCAATAGCAAACTATTGAGGTATTGGACGTGAAAACTCCAAAATAGGACACCACAGGATCTCGACGTGTATAGGAGTTTATATACATGTATGCATGTATATATATATATATATATATATATATATATGCATGCATATGCATGTGTATACGTGGGTAAAAGTCGTTGGCGTGGGTGGTGCGCTGCGTGTGTGTGTCGCATTGTCTCTCGTCTCCGATGTGTCTCTGATCGTGCATCACTACTAATTGTACATTATTACCCGTACGCACTTGGCTGTTAGCGGGCTGTCGACAGTCGCGTCGCTCTGATCACGGCACGGCTGATCTACTTTGCTGTACGGCGGCAAGGTGTTACAGCCCTTGCAAAGAATGCAGAAAGGGCCGATGGCGTTCATGGCCTTTCGCCAGTTCGCTTGGTACGTGCTCGTACCGACGTGTAGCTACGTAGGGACTGTAGCTGGGAATGGCTCGATTAGCAGGTGTAGTAGCAATAGAATCGCTGGTAGCAGTCGTGGTGGCGATCGAGATCGCAGTGTAATACTTCTAGTACTTGAAGTAGAACCCCCGACTACGTTGTACTACGTTGGGAGGGACGGGCGGGGGAGGGGGGGGGCGGGGGTCGAGGTGCAGGGCCACAATCCTGACCCCTATCCGAGGATAGCTGCACACTTGAGCATGGAGGTGGTGTGTCGTTATCGGTGTCGTCGTAGTCGTCGTCGTCGTCGGAGACGAATCACGACGCGACGCGACACAATGTTCATTGAGTTTGTCGCTGCCATGTCTTGTTTTCTCAGTTGTTGTTTCTTGTCCTCGAGACCCTTGCCCTCGTTGCTCGAGAACAACCACAAACTTGTTGTTTTGCTAATTGGTTTGACAACTGCGAGAAACCGGGTAACGACCTCGCCGCGTAGAACTCGTTGACCGTCGCCACGGCAACAAATCAACGTCTTTGTGGTAGTACATGGGGGAAGCTTTAACGGCTCGTGGTGAAGTGTGCGACGTCGAAAGAAAACGAGTAAGCCATCGGGTTGGTCGGACAGTTCACGTTGGTCATGTGAAGGTGCAAGGAGTGCCAAGCAAAGCTGATCACATCGTTCTTACGTTCGTTGTCAATGCAATATATGCTGAGCTGAGATTAGTGTTCGACCAGAGAGAAACCATGAAAAGCACTCGGTGTTTGTCGTCCGGTTGCCTTTACGCGAAAAGGTAGAAACTGGCGGAACTCTGGCTGTCGCAGAATACATTGCAGAACGGTAGAACTTTCTAGATATGCAGGCATGACCATTGTGCTGAGATGTCAAAAAAGTATAGTGTGGAGAATGGGTGCACTTTGATTCTTCAATTTCGAATTTGAGGTTGATTCACGAAACCGCAGTTTCATTGTGCTTAAGTTCTCGTAAACAAAAATGTGTATATTGTGAAAAGCACCAACATGATCTATTTCATACTTTAACACGTCTTATTTGATGCAAAACAAAAATTGAAATTGTTAGATTTTCTCCCGTTCACACAAATAACAGGCTTTTTTCAACCTATTGACAGGTAATCAGTTTTTGACTAGATTATGTGCTCGTTACACTCCTTTAGAGTTACCGGCCTCACAAATTCCGTTGCACGTCGAGTTTTACGTCTGAGAGCAGCCGCTATAGAAAAAGCAGTATCATTCAGAATAACTCTCCTGTGTATCTTAAATGCAAGCAACGCATTTCTATCCTGTAGAGAATATAATTATTTATATTTATTAAAATGACATTTAAGTGTTACAGCGAGATGTAATTAACTATCAACACTAGGGCTTGTGGGGAGCGCTACCAGTCGAGCTTATCCTCGAGGCAGCCCCTCATTGTGCCCATTATTGCTGCCGCATTGCCGCGTTGAACTGCCAGCGATAGTCGCTGAAGTAGAAACTCAAGTGCTCTTTTTTTCCCCTGTCGCCAGTTCAATTTGTTTGCCAATCTTCTGTAAAAGCGACCATGCCTCAGGACCGGGCCCCCCGAGTGTCTCGAATACTAGCGGCACGAAAATGAACTCGTTGGCGAGCTGGGCATATTTATTGGTCTTTAGACGCTCAGCCTTGCGTGCTGCGGAGCCAGCGGAAGATGCACTGGCCTCCAGGTTCGACGGGGCGAGCGTGTCGGTGATAGTCGCATCCCAAACAAGCGCCTTTCCCCTTTCAAAGGGGATAAGGGTGAGGCCGTCTGGTCTCTTTCCATCGCTTCTCAGGAGGCCGGCGGGCTCTCGGATGCACGGTATTAGAGCGGATCTGAAAGCCCTGGCTGTAATCTCATTAACCTCGCTATGACGGCTTTGGCGTCCTTCGCTTCTACTGCAGGACAACCCGTGAGTCCCCCAGATGTCTACCTGTGTTCCACACGGACACCGGTGTTCCTCGGTTAGCCTTGTCCCCAACCTCAAACCAATGCACAGACGAAAGCTTTCGTGATCTAGTAAAGTGCCTAGGTTTGAGGAGGGGATGGCTTGGAGCCATTTGCTAGCTCCTTTCTGGACGACCGCACGTAGTCGGGCTTTGTCTGCCGTGGTCAGTGCGTCAGAGAGCAAGCGCTGGTACTTCGTGGAGACGATTAGGTCGTCATAGGACCTCTGCAGGTGTTTATTTGTCTCCGGGAGTAGGCCTGCGAGGTTCTTGAACTTCGTATCCGCAACTTCTTTGGTGTCCTGGAAAGCCTGCAGGGCCGTGGGTGGGCTGATGTGCCGAACAGTGCTCTCTGAGGCGTGTAATGATGAAGCGTGGCAGCTCGCTGCTAGGTCTGCTGTAGAACGAATCCCCAGGCCTCCGAATCTAAGGGGGAGAGTAGCTTGAGCCCAGTTGTTGTCGGCCAGAGTAAGATTAAGAAGGTCACTAAGGCTGATCCTTAGGCTTTCGTCCAGGTCCCGAAGAAGATCTTGGTTTGGTCCGACGTCCGTGCTGCGGAGGATATGGACGATTCTTGCTGAGCCCAAGGACGATTTCAATAGGTGATACGCGCTGTGGGGACTGAGCAGGTTTAGCCGGGTTAGACGGGAGCGAAGGCTCTCTATCCTACCTGCGAGTTCCGGACGAATGGCGGCAGACCCCACTGGGGACCCCAGGAGCGTCATGTCTGCTGCCTCGACGAGTTTGCACCCGGGAAGAAGAGCCTCCAAGGCGGATAGGTTAGGGTGACCTTTGTAGATAAGCTCGCACTTTTCGGAGTTAAGCTCAAGCCCGCTCTTCAGTCCGAAGTCAGCAACTCTCTTGATGTCTGCTAGTACTACAGGTGCTTCTCCTCCAATAGTGCCGTCGTCTAGGTACCAGAGGTTTAAGGGAGACTGGATAGAGTCGACCAGTTCCTTAATGGCTAAGCAAAACAGTGGCGGACCAAGGGGGTCTCCCTGCTGTACGCCGCTGCATGAGAAAATCGTCTTATCATCAAGTGAAAGCTCCGACCTGGATCTGTAGGCTTGGTCAACCAGGGGGGCCGCCTCTGGCCAATCGACTAGAACTGTCTTCAGTACGTGGTCACGACGGATCTGGTTAAAGGCGTTCTTGAAATCGAGTTTGGCGACTACGAAATTGTTGGGTGCGCTGGCGACGAAAGCTCTTGTAGTGTGTACTGCGGCTTCGATGCCGTTGGGCGTATTGAAGCCAAGCTGGTGATCTTCAAGCTTCTCGCGCACCAAATCTGCTCCTAGTTTCACTGTGATCTTTGCCGCAATTCTACGGAAAACTGAGGAGATGACGATTGGGCGAAGCGACCCACTCGGCTTTTTTATTGCGATGAGGCGTCCCCCAAAAAGAATAGGGCGGATGGCTTCAGGAACTGTGCCACTTCTGATGATGTCCACCACTTTTCCTAGGTCACGCAGTAAACGGCTGGCAATATTTGCGTTAGTTGTGGCAAGGAGGTCTCTGAGATGGCGCGGCCGCAAGCCGTCCATACCTGCAGTGGACCCCGCCGGAAAGGTCCACACAGCCTCGCGGAGCAGTTCTGCACTGGTGATCGGTGGATGGGCGCACGGTGGTCTTGGAGGCAGGTCGAGGTCGGCCGGTTCTCTAGGATGTTTCGAAGTCATTTCCGTGTACGCATCGGCTGCGCAGACCGGGCTCCCCACAGAAAGCAAAGCTCTCGCGGCGCCTCCGATGTCACCTTCGCCTAGCAGCTTAGTTGCTCGCCTGGCGGCAGCTTCATCGTCGTTACGTTGCTTGTTCCGATGCGCCCTTGGGACCGATTCGGATGGGGGCTCACGGCCTGATCTGCGGTCCTCGATTCGGTCTCTGATGAATGTAGCCCAAGTGAGATTGTTCCGCCTTCGGGATGGGGTTCTAAGCACTGTATGCGCAAACAACAGTAGGTTGGCCCAGCTGCGTGTGTCATTGTTAAGGTGCACTAGAGAAAGTGTGTCGGCCAGCGCTGCGGCCACTGCAGGCCGGGCGCTTTTGGGGATTGTGTCTAGTCGTTTGTATGCCTTTGTGTACTCGACGAGTTTGTTGCGCAGGTGGGTGCCATCGACGTCGTCGACGGGGTAGCTGGCGGGGGGTAGTGAGCGATTGGTGTCCGAATGCGCTGCCGTCATATGCCGTTTGATTCCCCTGCTTGTAAAGCTCTTTTGGCAATGCGTGCAAATAACCCTGTTATTGAGGGGAGCGGGGGTTAGACTACCCGTACCCGGCCCGAGGCTGGATTGGTAGTCCGCCTGCGGGGGGTCGTCCGAGTGGCTCGGACCGGCCTTATTTCCGGAGGCGTCTTGGGGCATGGCGCTTAGGACCAACGGGTTTCTTCACTTCGAAAGCTGATAACAGCCTGACGACTGGACCCAGAAGATTGGCAAGGTTACGAAGTGCGCTGGCTGCCTTAGGGTCGAGCCCACTTAGCATCTTTGCAGCACTGGCGAGTCCTGCGAGGGGGTCTGCCTTCCGATTAGAACGCGCCTTCGATGGCGGCAAGTCTATCCAGGTAGTGCCAGAGGCTCGGCGACGTCTCATCTGGCGGGGGCGTTGGCGTTTCGTAGGTTTTAATGCCTTGAGTGGGGCGAGCGTAATGGTCTTATCGGACGTCCCGTCGGAACTGGGGGCAACGATCTCACGGACCACTGAGGCATAGGAACGAGGAACGTTCTCCCCTGTCTCACACGGTGTCGGATTTGGCCGGACTACTGGTTTTTCTACGATAGTGGCAGCAGGGTAGTCGGACTGGACCTGGCGAAGAACACGTGCACCGGTAATAATCTTGCTCTTTTCCCAAGCTATTGCGTAAACCGGACACGAAGAGGACGCCGATCTGTGCGCACCTCCACAACTTGCGCATTTTGGAGCATTTTTGCAGTCCTTGACTAGATGTCGGTTACTGCCGCAGTTCACACATGCCACTTGGCCGCTACATGCAGATGCGTGATGACCTAAGAACTGACATTTGAAGCATCTAGTGGGACGTGGTGGCTCGACTGTCACCGCGTGGGTCTGAAAACCGAGATACACGGTGGCCGGCGGGGCCCCTTTGAATTTGAGTAGCACCTTCCTTGTAGGAATAGTAGCTTGTTGTGGGCGGGGACCTGTTCGTCTGCAAATGCGCTTGACTTCTATAACGCCGGCGGGGCTAAGTTCCTGCAGGATCTCTTCTTCCTGAAAGTCTGGGCTTACATGGCTGATGGCACCCCAGATATTGCCAATATTCCTTGATGTCGCTTTGACTTGCAACCCAGCTAGTTCAGTGATGCCCATTAGTTTGCGTGCGTCCTCGAGCTTATCGACGGTAGCTGAGATTTGTCCATTCCGTGCCGAAATGTTAGCGTCTGCCACTTTTAGGTGTAGATCCTTGCACATTCCTAACATGTTGCCTCCGGGCAGTGTGCTGCCGTCCTCAGCTGCACTGAAGGTTACGCGGAAAACCTTGTGTACACCTGATTCTACCATTTGCTTAAGCTTTGCTAAGGCTTCTTCATTTTTTCTAATATTGCGCTGCCTGCTTTTATTACAACCTCCTTAAAACCTTCTTCTTCTTCCTGTTCCTGAGGTGACGCCTCTATCCTGTATATATTTCTAAGCGGGCAAAATCTTAAAGTCATGAAAACACTTACGAATCAAATTGCTACGGCGCAAGTTGAAAACTACCTTGAGGGCATCACTCGGAACGATTTCCACCCTATAAGTTATACTCCTATTATGACTCCCCTAAATAAGTACATCGTAACAGAGAATTGGCACTAAGAGTATCTTTCAAATCAATAGAATACTCTCAACAGGGCGTTAATTGGTGCAGCAAAAGATGACCCATCAAGGCTTGCCACTGAGACCCGTTTTGTATCAGGCAAGCCAACTTGGTGTTAAATTTGGCGGCAACAAGAGCTACAATAAGCATCTGGAGTATGTCTGTGCTAGTAACGAAAACTGGTGCAGTTTGTCAGTGGCTGCTCTCACTGAACTAATTTAACCTTGGGAACTCCTTGATATATTTCGATTGCTCATTTAGTGTTTATTATTCAATCTAAAAGAAGACGTCTTGCATCGTCTGCCGATATCGATAAGTCGTACTGTGTCGGACCTGAATTTGTTAATGTTGTAAGATCTGCCTCGTGTATACTAGTAATATATACAATAGCTAATTAAACACTGTTAAATAATTCAAGTATTCATGAAAGTTTATACAATAGTTCACCGGGTTAAATTACGGGTTAAAAAATCCTCACTGTAGAAGAAAACCTCGGTGAATACTAGTGCATAGTGTTCACGGTAAGGGCGCAGCCACCCAGGCTACGCGCAAGAAACAAAGCTTGCTACAGGGTATCCGATAAGAAATCCTTTAAAACAGAAATCAGCAATGCAATTACCGACGCGAGACTAGCCCAAACCCCCAAAGAGGAAATCCAAGAACTTCCGATAACGGGCATGCGCTCGAGCTACAAAGCGCATACACCCAAAGCGGGCGAACTTGCAGCCAAAATACTGATGGAGCAAACCCACTGCGCAGAAGAGGTCTGACTGCAACATAGCAAGACGTGAACTAAATGAGCCAGACATAACTCCAGAGTATAAAGCTCGAGCGTTGGTCAAGTATCGAAAGTGTGGAGCCTTAAAGCGATAACTTATTGAGAGCAAGACAATTAGTTGGCGCAATCTTGTCTAGGAAATCGAAGACGATTTTTGGGGAGGCCCTACAAGAAAGTAGAATGGGGTAGCGCATGAAAGCCCAGGACTGTGCTTACAAAGGAGCAAATTAACCAGGCGCTGAACAAACTCTTCCCGGAACACGCTCGCTTCGGAAGAGATCCATATAGCAGGCGAGAGGCATTTTAGAAGAAAGGCTCCAGAGCCAGACGGCATTCCACCCCTGTCGGTCAAAACACTATTTAGAAAGTTGTACATGTGTTCGCTGCAGCAACTAGGAGGGAAACAATATCTGCAAATTGGCAACAAGCCGATGTTGACCTACTGCCCTGGAACAAAACGGAAAATTCAGGCCCATCTGCCTACTGAATATCCTGGCGAAAGGATACGAGGCAATCATGGAAGAAAGGCCAAGGATATTTGTGGAGGTCAATACTGAACACGGTAGTGTCGGAATCGAGATGTTCTTAACGGTGAAGTGGAAATATCAATGACAGCAGGAGTTTAAAACCTAGCGTACAATGACGCTCTTCGCCAAGATAACCTTCCACAAGGGATAGGGATGATCGCGTGCGCGGATTATTTGGCCATTGCAGTTTAGGCAACAACTACAAAAAGATTTAAACTTAACGCTAATAAAATACTAGAATCTACGAGGAGATGGATGGACGAAGCCGGTTTAGCAATCGCTCCGGAGAAAAGCGAGGCCATACTGCTAACGGGACGGAAGAAGGTAGGTCCCATTAAACTATGCCTGGCAGGGCAGCGAATAAAGCAGTTCAAGGAGACCTAATGTTTGGAAATCTGCTTGGACAAGAGCTTTACGGGCCTCAGCCACTTGAAGATATCCTCGGCTAAAGCGACCAAGGCAGCTAGCGCAATTGCAAAAATTCTGCCAAACATTTACGGAGCAAGAGAATGCAAGCGTAGATTGCTTATGTCATTGGCCAAATCTATAGCGATATTCGAGGCCCCAGTCTGGCTCAAGGCCTCTTTGAAAACGAAGAAGGCAAGAGGGATCTTTGTTTGTCTATTTCGTTTTCAAAGAGAGAGTACTTAGAGAGTGGCGGTCCTCAGGTTTATCCAAGCGTATCGCACGGTTAGCACAAACTCTTCTCTCGTGCTAGAAGGAGCCTTCCCTGGGACCTGAAGGTAGAGGAGAGGCGAAAACTCTGGGACAACAATTCGAGCTGTAGTGAGGATGTAGATAGAGGGCAATGGAGGGATGGCAACATAAATAGGACCCGATTCCTACTGGATCTCCGATATAACTCGCCGCCTGGCCGGTTAATCCACATGGAATTAGAACTCTCACTCAGGTCCCAGGTGCCCCGTCCGATAAGGCGCCCCATTCATTTTGCCAAGAGACCAAAGTTTTATCCTTATTATATATATATATATATATATATATATATATATATATATATATATATATATATATATATATATATATATATATATATATATATACTATATATATATATATATATATATATATATATAGCGCCTGAGACGTTGGCTCATGTCGCTCAGATGTGCGATACAACACACAAACAAACTATAAAGAGACATGACGACGTCTGTGATCGCGTGACGCGTCTTCTCCGCGAGAGGGGGTCATGATGTGGTTCGTGAGCGAGTGTTCCGTCGACCGAGCGCACCGGGTCTAAAGTCCGACCTCCTAATAACAACACCTACCGAGGTCTGGGTTTTAGATGCCGAGGTTTGCGGCCCGAACCGGGACCTGGCAAAAGCGCGGCAG
Organism: Dermanyssus gallinae; assembly: GCA_003439945.1. Taxonomy (NCBI): domain Eukaryota; kingdom Metazoa; phylum Arthropoda; class Arachnida; order Mesostigmata; family Dermanyssidae; genus Dermanyssus; species Dermanyssus gallinae. The sequence continues at coordinate 43,878 of QVRM01007143.1, read as the reverse complement.
GACAAGATCACCAAATATGATGTCGAGTTCCTAAAAGCGGCGCTCCCCGACCCGCAAAAACCTCGCAGATTCGGATCCATCACTATCTCTATGAGTGGTGTGTGGGGCTCCGAATCTGCGAGGACGCTCTTGGGGCTCGGCGTCACGAAGAGGAATCTTATGGATCTTACCGTTTTAACGTAGCAAGAAACCTTGAGGATATACCGCTCGCACCGGGTCCATAGGAGCGGGGGCTACGATCAAGCAAGGACACGGACAGCTGATTCTTAACCTCACGTGACACCTTTTTACCACCATTTTTATTAAGGCGAGCACTGCCGAGTGTGCAACGTATTGTAAATGATTAAAAAATCATCACAATATTTTCTATAAAGAAATAACTAGGCTAAAGCTGATCAAATCCAAACCACCTGCCAACAACCGTGCATCATATCGGGATCAAACCCACGTACTTATATATATATATTCAAATTTTATTAAATTTTCGGTCTCTTTACGTGCGTCGCGAAATCGACGGCACCACATGTACGCAGCGTTTCGAGACACTGCTTGATCACCGTGAGCAGTTCGTAACATTTCCATCACTCTAGATGGGTTTAAACATTTTTAACTAAAAACTTGATGCAGGTTCGTTGCTTTTCCATTTTCAGTTTCTCAAAAATGGCCGAACCTTTTTTTCCTTACTTCTGTGAACCAAACTCAACCCAAACAAATCACCAATCGATTTTATTGTGAAATTTGGCTTGTGTGTAGCTGAGTGGCGCTAGGTGAAGCAAACCAAACCGGTAGAGCTTGGTAGTTTCGGTTAAATATTAAGAATTTAAAGTACTAGACTTGCCGATATATATATATATATATATATATATATATATATATATATGTATGAAGTTGTCCCGTTTGCTTCAAACGCACCCGATAATATGAATAAGAGCTAACCTGATCAACCGCCTGCTGATCCACGGTCGTCACATCACATCACGTCATACCAATCAACCACGACCACCACCATCACCACCGACACCCACTAGTCGGCACGTTACTAGATACTACCAGAAGGCATTCTCCGTGCCTTAATAGCGTTTTGCGTAGTTGCCAACCTATGTGAACTGTGTTGCCCGGCTGAGGAATAGGTATAGTTCTAGCCCAAGAACAAGAGCGACGTTAGTCTAATTAGCTTTTGCAAGGTCGGCGCATTGACATTGAGCTGCGTTCGAGCCCAAAACTGCGTTCGAACAGTTCGACCACCGATTGAAGCATGGAGCCCCCTCGAGTCTCGTCACAGCACTACTTACTGCTCACCCCCCTGCGTGGCGTGGCGTGGCGTGAGCACTCTGTTTCATATCGAATACCTCTTCTTCATATCCCGGCCCGAATAGCATCGTTGAAAATGAACGCGCGGCACATGCGAGTCAGATAGCTTTACGAGTCAACTCTATCTGAAAGACGAATGATTCTCGGTAGGTTTCTCTGCTCAGACGGCAAGGGAAAAGCGAGTGGCGTTTAATCAACGTAGTATTTGAGTAAATGTATATATATATATATATATATATATATATATATATATATATATATATATATATATATATATATATATATTCAGCTTGTATAATTATTTTATACAAGTTCATTCAATACTGTTTTCTTTTTTTTTTAGAGAATGAAAATGCAAGGTGGAGTTGCTGTCCCTTCATATTTGAAGCACCGAACCAAAGTTATTTTAAACATAAAAGACTCGTTGTCGGTTGCATTTATGTCCTATGTTTGTTGTACCTGTATCAGGTAGCTAGCGTTGTCTTTAAGCAGCAGAGCGAGGCCTAATTTCTGCAGCAATTTCTAGCGCTCTATTTAGGCCGCTGCCAAGGTCAAGGTTAACGAAACTACTTGAGCTGCATTTCGGGTGACTTCATCGTACAAAGAACGTCAAATGTATGAAGAGTAAATGTAGAGATTCGGGTATTATAAGTATTAACTAATAACAGCGCTCATACAGCCACTTAATAAATCAGCGCCCCGGCCCGATGCACAACTGCTTCAGGTTTGCCAATATTAACTTTCTTTTATGTGGATTCGTTATGATAAACGTTAATCGCCTGTCTTCTTTCAGATAGGTGTGACCTGAACCAATCAATTGCCACTAGTGCACATCCCAAACACTCTACCAGAAAGGGCGTAGAAAAAAAAATGAAGGCAGCCGCAACATCTAGAAAGACTTCGAGGCAGATCTACTTATTTTTTATTTAATCGATAATCTCCTTCCAAATGTGTGCCTGTACCAACGCTGTGAACCGCGATTTCCTAAATCGAGCTGGCCAGGCAAAAGCCAAGCTGATTCAAGGTACTTTTTGAGCTCTCTGAAGTTTGAAAACTTGAAAACTAGAGGTAAGTAACCGACCTAACTAACTGAAGAGTTTATACCTAAGAGAAATGGCGAGCCCCATAATCATGCGAATTTACGTAAATATTTTTTTAAAAATGCGGACGACAACCAGAAGACTTCGTGTAATGGAAGAAACGAGTCTTGATTTTAAGAACACAGGCGGTGTTTTCTAGTCCTAATAGACGACACTTTTACATGACACTAAAGGAAATGCATTCAAGGACTTCCTTATATGGCGGTTTATGCTGCCCTGGGAGGTTCAGTTCCTGATGTGCCCTTAAGATGCAACTGTCCATATTCAACGACTTCTCACTATATGCAGCTTTACTCCTGAGCTGTGATCACATCAATATTTCTTAGGTCACATATATATTTAAAGGTGGCATATGTACTGACTGAGCCCCTTTATTTGATATTCAATTAATCTTATGAGAATGGCATTCAATTAATCTTATGAGGATGTGCCGGACTCTTTCGGCAGTCAGTCGTAACTCCTTTACATAGAAAGTAGCCTAGGTAATATTTAGATAATAATATATGTAGCATACTCTTTAATCACATGTATTATTCTTGGAAAACGTTTGGTTGACCATATTTTTGGTTTTATTCAATACCAAAGCTTGTTGGGTGAGAACCAACCTGGTTTTACTAAAGCAAATGCACGGCAACTTAACTTGCCGAAGTTACACAAGATAGTATCAATATGATAAAAAAAAATTGGGTAATCTTTGATTGCGTATATTTGGTTTCGCGAAGGCGTGATTAATGAAATAAGTTATGTGAAACTCGTACATAAACTTACGTACTTGAATTTTGATGATCACCGTATATCACGCATTACTAATCCTTGTGCGTGTAGAGAGTTTGTGTTCGTGTCATTAATAGCTTTAGTAAGTCGGGAGCGTGCTCCCTGGCGTTTCTCCGGATCAAGCTTTGGCCCACTTTCATTTTAGGTCTTAAAGCATTATCCCCGAATCGATACCTTATAAGCTTTATGCCAATAATCTAAAATTAATTGAGCTCTCTTCCACCCTGACAAATGATAAATTCTGCAGCGTACGGTTGAAGTCGTTTCTGAATGGCGTGCAGATAATAAAATTATTATATATGTGCCAAAATATTCAGCAATCAAAGGAGGCCCATAACTGCACGGGCCTTGCCAATTTCAAACCCGGGAAATTAGTGATAATTCAGTAATTGTGACCTCGGAGTTACGGTGACACCATACATGATTTAAAACTCACATCACACAAGTAATTGAGTCAACTACTCTAATATGTAATAACATAAGTCGTTGTCTTATAATAATTAATTAAAATTTTTACATGACATTTTATAATAGTTCAGTTGCCCCCAAATATAACGAAACTACGAACGAAAACATATGAAACACAAGATTGTTACAATAAAATGCCAACACAGTTCGTGTACAACAACATGTTTTCGTAGAGATTAACCAGAGTATTGGGAACTGAAAACGCTAACTGCAGAAATGTCTGTACGGTACAAATGTAAACCGACTGTTGGCTGTATGAAACTTGGCAACAGTGCATCATATTTTAGATATTGTAAAGTATATATTGTAAAGAAAAGCTCTATACACGAGTACTATATACTTGATCGGATGCAAGCTACAAGAATTACTATTACGTTTAAGCTTTCACTGCTGCAGCACCGCGACGGTGCGCTACTTCAGGTAATAAATAGCTCGTACAGATATTGCTCTATCAGCGGCTCATAAGGTGCTCGTTCGCCACGTCTTTTCTCGGCGCGTGTTCCGCGTGTGGCGAAGCTTTTCCTCGGTGCACCATGTGATGAACCCGGCACGAAGAAGCATAGAATGGAACCTCCTTTTGGTGTTCGTGCCGGGCGAGCAAACTATTGATGTGCTCCGTCCTTGCCGCCGGTACCAACTGGCGATCTCACAAGGGGCCTTCTTAGACTGAAGCTATTTTTTTGGAATTTCTCATGAGATGCATTATGGTGGGTGACAGCAGTCTGTAATGTACATGCAAAGGGTTTGCTACAAACAACAACAACAACAACAACAAAAAAAAAACTGCCACCACTCGGGGTTAATACTTTAACGTACACGTGGCAGTGACAGTTTGGACGGCTAATGCACCGTTCTATGCACCGACCGGGTCATTGCCATGGCAACAAGGAACAGAAATAGGTGGGACAGAAGCAACGTGGGTTTGAATTTTACTCTAATTGGATTTCTTCTCCTTCTTTGTCGTCGTCGATTTCCTGGATTCGTTTAGGCATTGTCTACCTACTGCACCTTTCTACCGGAGAAGGCCTCTTTCAATACAGTATTGGATCGCTTTGGTCTGGCTAAAGGTTGAAGGTAAGTAATGTATATACATATATATATATATATATATATATGGGAACACTAGAGCTGCCGAGTACCTGCACCAGAGACTATCACTGGACATTCAGCGAGGTAACGCCGCCTCTGTGCGTGGAACTCTGCTAGAGTGGACATGCCCGAACCTGGAGGATATGTGACGTTTTCATTTGTTTTATCCAGTGTACACGTTCATGAGGAGACAATTGTTGCCTTCTACATATAAGCAAATATAACTGTAACTATAAAAAAAAAAAAAATATATATATATATATATATACATGCGTATAAACAAAGTACTTGACACACATTTCCATGATGATCATGATTAATACTGCTACTAAAAATATTATCATTACCGCCTGCAAATGTGAAGGCAGTATAGTATATTCATCGAACCACTCAGGTCATTTGTTTATGATGACATAAACAAATGACCTGAGTGTATCGATGTTTAATTTTACTCGATTTTTATTTTATTTTTAATTAATAATTTAATCGATTTAAAATAGATAATATTTACTATTATCACACTTACATTAGCGATAACGACAATCTAATATTTACAATGGACAAACCGGATGAAAAAATCAACATGTATAAGTGTACATCGTTTCTATTCTTCATTATATATATATATATATATATATATATATATATATATATATATATATATATATATATATATATATATATATGTATATATAATAAATAAATGTAGAACATTTGAGAAAGACATATTACGTTTTTTTACTCAAGCTTAAGAATGTACATGTGTGCGTATAATGAGTGTTATGACTGACTTGTGTTTGTGCGACTGCCAGACGCCTCATCTGCCGCTCAAACGCGGAAACAATAAATCTTGTGGCAAAGTGCATACCGCCGTCTGCTTACCTGAGAGACTGGTAGTTTCTGCGTCGTATGTGTGACTAGACAGCGCTGTACCTACCCAGCGTCTTCGTCTGACGTCTGAGTGCAGAGTAGCAATTTTAGCAAAGGCTGGGATGCTGCTTTTGTGCAAAAATTGGGCCTGTTTTGAACTTGTTCCATTATTCGTCCGAGATGGGACCTACAGACAATGTTCTGGTCCCGAAAATAGAAATCCTTCTTACATATATATATATATATATATATACGCTAAGATAATTTCATATTAATAAATACAATATTCCAAATGTATGATGCTCATTTGTAGTAAGCGCAACAATTACAGCATCAATTGACTAGATACCAGCTAATAGAACAGTATACGCATAATATGGCAACGTTCTAATGGCCTTGGAGTTTGATCTTTGAGCCGTTTAGGGTTAGCACGATCTTCCTTTAAACTTCTGTGAGTGGGAACTTTTGGTTTTCCTCAGATCCAGACACGGACTGACTGTAATATCTCGTCAGCTTGAAACTCACTCTCAGGTCTCATAAACCATTTGTGGAACTGCACATTCAACGCCGCAAGTGTTTCCACCTTCTTCTTCTAAGCATACAACTCTAAGTCGCAGCCTTAAACAACACATAACGTGTTCATGCTTAGACAAATCAATATTAATATTATTATTATTGTCGTACAGTTATGAGGTTCGATCGTGTCGCGTCGATTCAAGCAATTGCTATTGAGCTGCTCATCCCATGGCGCCGATTATAGAAGCGGCGTTACCTCTACACACCGCGAGAGACAGAAGCTGTCTCAGATATTCTCCCTCGCGTTTGTTCCCTGTCGTTGCTACCATTCTTCTGGCCAAAACCCGAATGAATTTTGCTGTTCCACTGCTGATGGGGGTTAATGTTTCCATAGCTACCGGTACGAAATAAAGACTGTTTTCGATATCTGTGTATTTGCGTCTATTTTTCTGCTCGACGTGCTCTGCTACCCATCCTGTGCTAACAGAGCTATGACTGAGATACGAGGGAGCTACGGTGCAGGACACTGTAGCATCCCAGGCCAAGCACTTCCCGTGAGGCCATAATGGTAAATTCACACCCTCAGGTCTTTTGTCGTTGTCTCGGCAGAGGCCCCGTGGTTCTAGTTTATTATTATTATTATTATTATTATTATTATTATTATTATTATTATTATTATTATTATTATTATTATTATTATTATTATTATTATTATTATACCTTCCATGTGACCATGATGCAATGGTCACCCCATCAGGTCTTCCTTCGCCAGCGGACACTAAACCTCTCGGTTTAAGTGTAGATGGTATACCGGCTTTCCTAAGGAACCTAATGATCACACCGTTTAGTGCAGCATGTCTGGACGATCTACCGGCGCTCTTCGGGCAACTCAGTGGGTGAAGGCCACTGGAATCCACCATCTCCCCACACAGTTTGCACTGAAACGGCTCGCAGACGCTAGCGCCGATTCTAAGTGCTGACATCATGCGGAAAGAGACATTCAAAACATTATTATTATTATTATTATTATTGCTGATCATACAATTGTGAGGTCTGAACATGTATTAATATATAATTAAATATCTCGGTAGCTGTCTCTTCCTCTCAAAACATTGACCCGATTATGCAGGCAGCGTTACCTCTGCATACCGCCAGCGAGAGCAACTGCCGCAGGAACTCGCTCTCTCGTCGGTCGCCTGTGTTCTCCTGTATCCGCTCGCCAAGCTCTCTAATGAATCTCCTTGTGCCTTTACTAGCGGGGCCTAGCGTTTATTATTATTATTATTATTATTATTAAGCCAGGTTCATGATGCTCTGCTGACTTCCTCAATTCATGGCGCCTATGATAGAAGCCACGTTCCCCCTACACACGGCCAAAGACATCATCTGTCTCAAAAACATGGCCTCGCGTCGATCAGCCGTAATATCTTTTATACGCTTTCCAATATCCTTCAGTATTTTCGCCGTAATTGTGCTAATGGGCCCAAGTGTCTCCAATGCAATGGGTACAAAGTGGTAGCTTCTAGATAGTTCTAGATACTTCCTCCGCTTTTCAGAATCCGCACGTTCTGCTACCCATCCCGATTCGACTGCGCTGTGGCGTAAATATGATAACGCCGCCGTGCATGAAACCGTTACATCCCATACAAGGCATTTTCCGTGCGACCACAGCGGGATGGTGACCCCGTCAGGTCGCAACTCACTGCTGCCATTAAGACCTACTGGTTCGGGCGTAGATGGTATCCCTGCCCTTCTAAGAGCTCTTCTTACTATGGCGTTGAGTTCAGCGTACCTTGTAAGTCTGCCGGGGCGCCTAAGGCGCCTATCCTAAGAGCTGACACCATGCGGAAGGGGTTTGGATCCAGCATGGTACCAAGCTAACGGGAGGGCAGCGCTTGAAGCCAGCCCCCGCTGAAAGGATGTTGAGCCGCTAGAAAGACGGCACGCTCTCTTGCTGATGTAAGGTTATTTATTATATCTCGCGCGGACTTCTTAGTTTTGTACGCGTCAAGAAGTTTTTGACTCACGTGCTCTCTCAGAGGGCCGGGATCGAGTTGACTCCTGATTGTGGCGTCTGCCACCGCGGTTGCCTTTTTCAGTTCAATCTTTGCTGCCTCACAAAGAAGTGATTCTGCCAGGGAGCCAAATTGATTCAGGGATGCAGCATAGCACACTGCAGCAATATCCGTAGCTCTTCTTATTCCAAGGCCTCCGTTGTCGATGGGGAGGCTAGCTCTCTCCCACATGTTTCCTTTTAAGTTAATGTTAAGTACCTCGCTTAGAATGCTTGTGGTGGTCTCGTCATAGGCTGCAAGATTCCATGTATTTCAAGGTCTGACATGTTCGTAGCATGTAGACAAATCTTGGTGAGCCAAGACTGTGTCTCCATAGACACAGAGTCACCTGCGGGTGCAAACTGGTCAGCCGTGGGCGAATTTTTACCAGGGTCTCTCAAGATGATTTCTTGTATAGCTTGCGCCTGATCTTGAAGGGTGCCTCCGACAGCTAAAACCTCGCAATTGGCTGCATTGAGAGTCAGTCCTCCTGGTTTCTCAAAGTTCAGTATAGTTTGCAGATCTCTCGCCACGACATTTGCGGGACCTCCCAGCGTCGTCTAGGTACCAGACACAGAAAGGGCTCTGTAGGCTTGATACCAGATCCGAAATGCCGAGGCAGAACAGAGCTGGTACCAATGGGTCTCCCTGCTGAATGCCAGTTTGTGACTCTATGGTTATATCTGCGTTCCAAGCGAGGATTGAGAAATCTTTATAACTTATGATTTATATATATATATATATATATATATACTTTATAACTTATTATTATTATTATTATAAAATGCTGCCTCCTAAAATTAGATTTTAAAAATGCGTTTAACTTAAACAAACGAGGACACCTCTTGACAGAGGTTTCCAAGCACGCCCCGGCCCTCTATCCAATGATGCACCAGGCATATACCGAACCAACTCCCCTTATGTTTGGTGAGGTTGAAATTAGGTCATCAGCCGGTTGTCAGCAGGGAGACGTAGCGGCTCCTCTTGCATTTAGCCTGCTTTTGCATCAGTACGTCAAGCAGGTGACATCCAAGGTCCCTTTGTTTTACTTCGACGATGGGACCCTTCTGGACAACGATCCTTTGGTGTTACTCAGAGACATCAAGGATCTCAGAGCGTTCGATCAATGGAGCGGGCTGCAGCTTAACCCATCTAAATGCGAGCTATTTCTACAGGGCTTCGAGGACGAAGAGAGAAAGCAGGTGATCGCTGAATTTAACAGCAACCTCCCGGGCATCCTTGTAAAGGATCGATGTGAACTGGACTTGCTGGGTACGGCGGTGTTTCCCGACATGATCGGTCCGGTACTGGCCGAGAAGGGAGAACAACTTTCCCGGCTTTACCAGAGGCTGGGCCATCTAGGTAGACATCAAGCCTACTTTCTGCTCCGGCACGCAATGGGAGTGCAAAAGGTCCTGTATGTACTAAGGACCTCACCTGCCTTCTACCGTCAGAAACTTTGAACCTCGACGATTAGGTGAGGAGAGCTCTGGAAAACATCCTTGACCTGACGCTTGATGATAAGGCATGGACGCAGGCAAGCTTACCGGTCCGGCTGGGGGGAATGGGCATTCGTTCGGCCACGGAATTTGCCTTACCCGATTTCCTTGCTTTGTCGCACAGCTGCGCCTCTGCAGTGGCCGCTACTGCCGGCGGACCCATCAGCCACCAACAAGACGCCGTTCGGATCTGGGATGCGCGTCAGTCTGGTCGTCCTTCTGAGGAACAGGTCACTAGGCAGAAGGGGTGGGACCAAATCGCCACTCAGGCTACCCACTTAACTCTTCTGTCGGCCTTCGAGTTAAATGTAGACAGCATTAGACTGAAAAAGGCTTCATCCGACGCCGCTGGAGCGTGGCTCGACGTGTTTCCGTCCGAGCTAGTCGGCAGTAAGCTGACCGATAACCAGTTTTGTGCCACCAGTGGCCTCAGACTTGGCATTGCCATGTTTGAGAGGGAGGAATGTCCGTGTGGTGGAAGGGTGGATGAACGCGGCTTGCACTGGCTTAGTTGCACTAAGCTGGCTGGGCTTACGCAAGGCCGCTACGATGCCATCAATGACATCCTCGGGCGCGCTTTCAGGCAAGCCGGCTACCGCGTCACGCTTGAACCTGGTGGACTGCAAAGGGACAACAAGCGTCGACCGGATGGCCTTACCAGCCGAGACTGGGACCATAATCGGCCGCTGGCGTGGGACGTGACTGTCTCAGACACGTACGCCCTCAGCTACCGTGCACTAGCCAACGCAGGCGTCGGCCACATTATCCACCAACGGGAGATGCACAAACGGCGCCTATACGCGCATCTTCTTGAGGACCATGTTGTAATGGCGTTCGGCCTCGAGTCATCTGGCGTTTGGGGAAAGGATGCACTCAAACTGGCAAAAGAGCTTGGAAAGAAGCTATTTGAGGCCACAGCGGAGCCAAGATCAACCGCGTTCCTCCGACAGAGAGTGTCATTAGAATTACAGAGAGGTAACGCCAAGATGATGCTAAGTGGCCACCGACACTCAAGCAATAAGAATAGTATATGCAATATTGTAGATGTTAAATAGGTGATATGTTAGTAATTGTGATACATGTACATATGTATAGAAATAAACCCTTGTTAAAATTATTATTATTATTATTATTATTATTATTATTATTATTATTTTTTTTTTTATTATTGTTGTGAGGTTTGATCGTGTCGCGTCGATTCAAGCAAGTGCTATTGAGCTGCTCATCCCATGGCGCCATTTATACAATAGAAGCGGCATTGCCTCTACACACCGCGAGAGACAGAAGCTGTCTCAGATATTCTCCCTCGCGCTGGTCCCCTGTCGTTGCTACCATTCTTCTGGCCAGCTCCCGGCTAAATTTTGCTGTTTGACTGCTGATGGGCCCTAATGTTTCCATAGTTACCGGTACGAAATGAAGACTGTTTTCGAGATCTGCGTATTTGCGTCTATTTTCCTGTTCGGCGTGCTCTGCTACCTATCCTGTGCTAACAGAGCTATAGCTGAGATACGAGGGAGCTACGGTGCAGGACACTGTAGCATCCCAGGCCAAGCACTTCCCGTGAGGCCATAATGGTATGGTCACACCGTCAGGTCTCTTGTCGTTGTCTCGGCAGAGGCCCCGTGGTTCTAATTTATTATTATTTTTATTATTATTATTGATCATACAATTGTGAGGTCCGAACATGTATTAATATATAATTAAATATCTCGGTAGTCGTCTCTTCCTTTCAAAACATTGACCCGATTATACAGGCAGCGTTATACAGGCACACCGCCAGCGAGAGCAGCTGCCGCAGGAACTCGCTCTCTCGTCGGTCGCCTGTGTTCTCTCGTATCCGCTCGCCAAGCTCTTTAATTGACCTTCTTGTGCTTTTACTAGCGGGACCTAGTGTTTCCATAGCGATAGGTACGACGTGGTATCTGGGTTCTAAGTCCCTGTACTTTCGTCTTTATTTCGATCTGCATGTTCGGCGACCCAGCCGGCCTCAAGGGCACTGTGTCGCAGGTAGGACGGGGCAACAGTGCAGGATACTGTTGAATCCTATGCCAGACACTTACCGCAAGACCACAATGGAATAGTGACTCCGTCGGGTTCCTGTCACTGCTTGTATCGAGTCTGGGCTCCTGCGTACTCGGTATGCCTGCACGACGCACGGCTCTCCTTATGATCGAGTTAAGTTCCGCGTGCCTTGCGGCTCTTCCTTGGCTTTTGATGCAGCTCAGGAGTGAAGGCCGTTACTCTCTACAGGCGTCCCACAGGCTGAGCAGGTGTATAGCTCGCATATAGGAGCTCTAATTCGAAGCGCTATCACCATGCGGAAAGAGGTATTGTCCAGCATGGTGCCCAGCTGCGGCGAGGGTAGAGCCCTTAGGAATCCGCTACTAAAGGTGTCTCGGGCGGCTATAAAAACCGCTCTCTCCGTGGGGGATTGCATGCTATCGAGAAGATTTCGACCCACAATGGTGCACCTATAACCGTCAAGCGTATGCTGTGTAGGGCGCTCCTCCCAGGGACCAGGGCCTATGGCGTATCTTGCAGCTAGCTCGGCCTCGTCTTTCGTCACTTGTATTACATGACGAATATTAGCCTCGACGAGGGTCCCAGCGAGTTGTGCAAATTTTAGTAGCGAAGCTGCATAACATACGGGCGCAAGCTCCGTCACAGACCTGATGCCAAGGGTTGCCCTTTGCAAGGTATGGTCAGTCAGAGTGACGTTCAGAACTTCGCTTAGAGTTTCGCTTGCGGTGTCGTCGAAATATTGCAGGCCGGCCCGCTCGTTGCTCGCTGGGGAGGTCTGCAGGATGTAATTCAGCCTTGGCGAGCCTAAACTATCTCCAGAGACGAAGAGCTGCCTGCGGGTGCATTGCGATGAGGCGGGATTTGATCTGCAAAAGCGCGTTGCGCTTAACTGTAATCGTCTCAAAAATTATTCGAGCTCCAATCGGGGCACCTAGAATTTCCAGGTTCGCCTGATCAACTCTCTTCGATCCGGGCAAGGTGTTTTCGATGGTTCTGAACATTTCGCTCTGCTCGTGGGGATCCCCGCCTACGACGATGATTTCGCATTTAGAAAGATTAAGTTCCAGTTCTCCTTCGTCTGCGGACCTTAAAACATTGAAAATGTCCCTGACAACTTAGTTTACTGAGCCTCCCAAGGTGGCCAAACGTTTAATGGACTGTCCATACGGGTCACTAACTCAGAGATTCCAATACTGAACAGAGCGAATCGCCCTATTGTACATCGTTGAATGAAAGGAGAGGTTCCTTATCGGCCCAAGATAGTAGCGATGGCTTGCTCTAGCTCTGCAATGCAAGTGGGAAAACTGGGGCACTTTCGATTTCACTTCATTGAGAATTACGTCGCGTCGGATGATGTTAAAGGCATTTCGAAAATCGAGCTTTACCACCACCCGTAAGGGACCGTCCGCCTCTATGAATCCTCGAACCGCCTGTGCTGCAGCCTCGGCCCCGCCTTTTACTGAAACACCAACTTGCTTTGGCGTAACGGCAATAATAATCGCTCTTCGATTTACCACAATTGCAACCTTTTGCAGCCAGTCTCCGCAAGAAGAGGGCACCATACAATCCAGCATATCGCGTAGATGACGAGGCCGCTTTTATTATTATCTGTTTACATAGCTTTGATTCAATTAGTACATTTGTAAGGTGTGTACGTCTGGTTTGCGTTCATTGTTCACTGGCTCACTTAGCTCATGAAGCCCACAATGGAAGCCTTGTCCCCCCTACTGACAGCCAAAGACGTCATCCGCCTCAGAAACGGTGCCTTGCCTCGACCTTTTGTGTTTTCTTGCATGCGTTTAGCGATACTTTTGATGAATGAGTCAGTCCCGTACTGATGGCTTCCGGGGCTCCCATTGCGGTAGGCAAAAACATGTATCCCCTAGCCAGTCTAGAATATAGAACTCTATTATAATTGGTCTTTTAGGATCGTGGAGATGCACAAACGACGTCTATATGCGCATCTTCTTGAAGACCACGTTATAATAGCGCTCGGTCTCGAGTCAGCTGACGTTTGGGGCAAGGATGCGCTCAAACTGACAAAATATCTTGGGAAGAAGCTCTTTAGAGCCACAACGGTGCTAAAAATCGGTCGCATTCTTTCGGCACAAGGTGTCGCTGAAACTGCAAAAAGGCAAGGTGATGCTGAGAACCAACACTCAAGCAGAAATAGGAACACAAACAATGTTATAAACGGTCACATGTTCACATCTCACAACTGTAAATTTTAAACAATAAAAATAAAATATGTAAACAATGATAATAACAAATATTATAAATTTGTTTAATTAATATATTAGTAATTGAGGTACCTAAAAATTTTCGGGCACACTCTTAGCCAACATTTAACTACCACGGATTGAGCTATCGCATTTCTTTATAAGACGAAATTGTGGTACCTGTACATGATTATACCAAATCCTTGTTTTAAAATAAATAGTATTAATATTATCATCATGATCGTTATCAGTGTTTTAAAATGGTAAGATTCGAACATATTTTATCGGTTTTAGTTTATTTACTCATCTCATGGCGCTTCTATGAAAAAGCGGAAAAATATACGCCAATATGCGAATCCTTCTATAATTCTGTAAGCACACGGCTAGGAGAGTGAAAAAACAGCAATTCCGCTTTTCCATAGTAGCGCCATGAGATGAGTAAATAAACTAAAACCAATAAAATATGTTCAAACCTTACAATTTTAAAATAATTTAGAACCTTATAATTTATCTCTATAGCGGCAGCCATGCGTCAAGTGGTTGGAACCAGCATGTTGCCTAGTTGTGGAGAAATGGTAAGCTTTAAAGAAACCCTCTACTAAAGGGTACTCTAGCAGCCCAACAAACCGCTAAACTTCTTGCTGCTTCGGGTGTTTTTCTACTTTATAATTTACGTTGATACAGGTGCTCTTCTAAAGATCTTGACCCTGTACTCTGCCTCGTCTTTGTGAAAAACCGGATTATCACCTGTATATTATCGTTTACCATACGTGATCCAGACGAGAGGTAGCATAGCAGACGGACTAGGTATTCTGCTCTTCTTCTTCTAAGGCCACCTTCCCTAAGGGGTAAGTTTGCAGCCGTTCAGCTTAACAAGCAGCACTTCGCCCAAACATTTTTATTATAAGTGGTTATTAATTAAATGCCTGCAATTTTGATATAATTCAGTAAGTGCACTACAAAGTACATGGTTAAGCCGTGGCGATCCCAGACCATGGTTCTAAATTCGCAGTGCCGCCTGTGGATGCATCGCCTTGAGATATGGTCTCATGTTTTTCACCAAATTTTCTTTGCCAGCCAGGGCTTGAGGAATTCTTCGTTCACCTATTAGAACACCCTGCAGGTCACTACCCTCCTTGTTCAGCTGTTGCCCTACCGCAGCAAGAATCCGCCGGGTAGCGTCTACTGCAATCCTTCTTTCCTCTTGAGAACCTCCAACAGAGACCACGTTTCGCGTTTAAGTACCAGCTGCATTCAGGGAGAAACCCGCTTGCTGTTGAAATGGCTTAATTTCACCCATGTCCGATTCCACTATCTTGACAAGATTTAAGCGGGTCTTTTCGTCTTTTTTCTTCTTCTGAGAGCAACGATGACTGTGCTCATCGGGTAAGTCAAATGAGTGTATCTTCCTTGCGAATCGTGCTTAAAGCATTTCTCACCGAATACTGTTCTATTAGACTTACTTGAAAGTGATCGGCATTTAACACTTCAATACCTCTCAAACTGACCACATCGCTGCTAAAGGAGGAACAATGCAACAAGAACAAGTAAAACGGTACTCTAAATAGTGAATTACTTGCACTTCCTCTCTCGAAAGAACAACAGTCAACAAATAATGATGTTTGATATTAACGTGAACTGTCTTTTATATACTCTATTTAAGTGAAATAGACAAGATTGATTGCAAATAGTGAATGAATATGATACAAATAGTAATGGAGCCCGTAATCGAACCTATTGTGAAGTTTGAATTGTGTCAAGTGCTACGTTGAAAAGACCCCTAACAAGTCGGCTTGAAAAGATCATTCGTGTAGCAGCATCGAAGCTGGCATGTTTCGATTTAGGGGTACCTAGATGCCAAATGGTCAAAAGCTGTCATGCACGGTGTCGAAGAGCCTCAACATCTCTTCCTTTGAATGTCACGTAAATCGCCCTTTAACGACACGCGGTGAAAGCGTCAACCAACACGTTTAATCATCGGCTTGTTGACGTCAGACAGAAAAACTGGAGAGAGAATAAGAGAAAGAAAGAAAAGTGTTTAGTGTTTGATGTTCGTTGCTAGCGAATCACCGCCTCGATCAATATGTGTGTCTCGCCTATAGCAGCACAACTAGAGCATACAGGACAATAGTGCAAGTACTACGGGCAGCACGCCATACGAGACAACAGACTTGTTCGCTCTAGGCCGCCGCTTTCGTGTGTGTGCGTCGGCCGTTGTCGTGTTTAAAAGTTTTCTTCATTTCATTTCGCTGAAATGGAAGTTCGATGGCGTTGAGCGCGCATTCCTCCTCGTGGCACAACAACCCTTACCGGCGTATCACCGGCGTTACTGCTACCGCTGCCGCCTCTGCCACTGACTTGTGGTCGTCGGGAGGCGTCAAGGCTACGCGATTAATCTAGGACACAGCCAGTTAGATAGTCACACTCACAAAGAAGAACCTGCCTGCAAAATGAACGCAACTCGCTGCTGTTGCACCTAGCTCTTCATGCGGATGATACGAAACACATAATTCCTCAGAGCCAAAAACCCTGTGTGAACGCTTAGAGTAGTTCCTGCACGTCTGTCGTCAGTAGTGGAAGCAGAACACAGGAAGGCTGCCCTAGATACTCGAAGCATGCAAAAGTGGCGTTACGACTGGTCTACCCCAAGGTTTGGTGTTCTCCAGCTTCGATTTGGCTTTGATTTGTCTGTCCTATCCAGTAAAGAAGTGTTAGTTTAAATGACTCACCACAAACTGGTCAACTTGGCTTAAAAGCTAAGCGCGCAAGCGATTTGGCGGCCCATGCACAATAAAGTCCACCAGCACGACATTTTCAATTAACAACAACAACAACGGAAACCACAACTTCATTGCCGTGCCTCCAAACCTACGTCAGAAAGTAACCTCGATGACGCAAAAGAGTTTTACCTGAGTGTTCTTCAACGTACAGCTGTATCTACCTGAACTTCTCTCATTATTCCCGCCCCCTTTTTACACCTTTCTCAGTAGTCTCTCTGCCGTAACCTTATGCTTTGGCGACACGACCTGCTCTCTACACGAGTCGTTTACCTACATTTAAACTTGTTATTGCTTTAACATCCTCGACCAATGCTCTCGGGCACTTGGGCTTGGGTTGGCCAGTCCGTATGTGTTATAGGTAGGCAGGTAGGTGGCATACCACGCCGTCCGGGGGGGGGGGGGGGGGGGGGGAGAGGGGGCACATAGGAAACATACTACGCCAAAGTCACCGGTGCGTTTACCCGCTGAGTCAAATTATCCAGCCAGAAGCCCCTATGTGGTCCTAGTGCCCGAGTACCCAAGTCGCCGCCCGAAGGCGCCGACCCGACGTTGGGCCCAGGGAGGGTCTCTTCGTCGTCACCCCCTGTGCGAAGGGGGTGACACGAAGACGACGACAACGGCAACCCCACTGTCTCAACTACAAGCAGCGGCAACCGATAAAGTGGGCGGTTTACGGATTACGCGCATGCCTTCTGATTGGTTAACGCCCGAGCGGCTGTCCCTTTCCTAGCTAGCCGTCCGAGAGGGAGGTCGGCGATATAAACAGCACGAGGAAGACTGCCGGCCGGTTTGCCGGGTCGTCGTTTGTGTTCAGGTTCAGGCAGGCAGGCAAACAGACAAGGACGCTGTTCTGCACGACGCGGTTCTGCACGTTGCAACAAACGCTTCTGCCGCTGTAGCTGCTCACAAATCAACTACCACCTTACTGAAGGACTTGCTCACTGACACCGCCCGCTTGGCACTGCTTACGGAAGTACCACCACATACGGCACCGCGTGCACGTCCACCTTCCTGCGGACCGCTGCTTGGTCGTGCTCACATAGAAAATCCTCGACACCTCGTCCGTTCCTCGGTGCACACCTCACGCTCAGTGACAACGAGGACGAGGACAACAACAACAGCAGCAACAACAACAGCAACAACAACAGCGACAGCAGCAACAGCAACAACAACAACGGTGACAGAACGCCGACAGCCCAACAGCTGTAGCCGAAATAGCAGTCGTAGAGGCAAGAGCGGCAGTAGCAGAGAAACCCTCGCAAACAGGATGTCGCTGGCCGGTGGCTTGTGTCTACCCTGGCTATTTATGCTTGCCGTAATGATCGCCGCTCTTTCGGCTAGCGTCGCTGTCCGCGCCGATGACAGCCTCTACATGGACGCGCCAATCGACAGACGCTTTGAGAAGGTAAGCGATCATTCGTCATCAATATTTGCTCTATTGCTTGGTTCGTTCGGTCTCTAACAAATTGCGGTATTCTGGATAACAGCTGCTTGGATTCTGGCTAAGTGCATATATGAATTGAAGACACATATATATATATATATATATATATATATATATATGTAAGGTTCAAGATTCAAACCACGGCTGCATAATGCACTGCTTCTTCGTTCGCATTTAAAAATGACCTAAGTGATTGCTGTCGGTCGTGAACGAAGCCATGATTGAAATACGTTTTGCCACACAAAAGGTCATCCAAAGAAACTCCACAAAAAATGCATCAACGAGCACATATGCCTCAATCATGACAAAATATGTTAGTGGCAAGCCATTTGTGGATCTTCCGTATAAAACAATGCAGGCAGCAAAATGATGGGGAATGATGACATTTTGTGGGTTACTGTCCCATATCACGGACCAACGAAAAGCAAGGGCTGCCTATCCTATTGCTGACTATCCATTTAATTGACTAATGGCCCTACAGAGGTTGTGGCACGTGTCGAGGTACTACGAAACAAGGGAGCAAGATGCCAAGAAACTTTGCAGGGAATAATACTCCAAGCGATTTTAAGTCCAGTATGATTACCTCCCGAAGGTTAAACAAGTCGACGGGGAAATATGTATATACAACACCATATAACATACGAACCTAGAGGATTATGAACATCATAGAGATCACTGACGAAATCTCTGCGTCGCCTGCTAAATGGCCTTTTCCTCCTTATGCATATTTTTGCATTATTCGAGCCTGACGGAGGACAACCTCAAACCCACAATCCCATACAAGAATGCCGTGTAGGAGGACTATCGTGAACAGGTTTTGTAGACAAGGTCTGTCTAACCACAGGAACGCCTATAAGCCGCATGCTATTAGGGGCTGATACGGTGTTATAGCATTTGGGCCTAATGCAGTCTAAATGCGTGCGCCAGCTTATGCACTCATAAAGTGCTAAATGAGGCCAAGGCACTTGGTGTTTTCCGCTGATACAAATCATCTACCTGCTAGGAAGAGTGTCCCTGTTGAAGTGCAGCTTGAACTGAAAAGCTCGGAATATAGTGATATTCGTATTATTCGCATTAACGACAACACTATATATATATATATATATATATATATATATATATATATATATATATATATATATATATTTTGAACAAGGTCATTTATTTATTATATACAAACTTACAATGGTATGTTGTTTTATACATTTACAAATATTTGCAAGGAGGATATAGTAATTTAAACCTACTACAGTTACCATTGTGTTGGTAAAAAGTTGCAACCGGAGTAAAATTACCTGTGTTTACCTTTATGCGAGAATCAATTCAGGAAGACTAGTGTATCCATTATTGACGGGGTAATATGTGTGACTTTAAATTCTCCTTGAAGTATATATATATATATATATGGCGAAAACGCGCATACCCGGCCCCTCGTGTCGGGAACGGCACAGAGACACGTCTTCCAGGCGGTTACAGCTTGTTGATTGACGAAGTGAGTCTTCTCCTCTTCTCCGCTTCTGTGCGAACTGTGACACCTAGTGCGCTACTCCATCATAGTCCAAGTCACAATCTCAATCACGATTTACTCGTACGACGTTTACAACAATAACTAGGTGTGACTACATATTTCCACCACTCTTACTACTTCAATGTATACTACCGCGATTACACGTTCCGCCGTACTATTGCTGTCGTAGCATTTAGACAGATGCGAAATTAAATCAAGAGCAGCCACAATTAGCGGATTCTTACCACCTATCTATCAAGTGAGTTGATTCGATCATCGCATACAAAAGATCGCACTCGTATGCTGTTGCCGGTCATCCGCTTTGACCATTCGCTCATGCAAAACATCAGGCCTGACGGCCTCGCCCCCCGCCGCTAATTCATTCGTCATGTAAAGCACACCATCAGGAGACAAAATCATCTAATCGTGAGGACTTCTTCACTGCCCCTCAGGCTACTGCTACATTCCCGTAGAAGATCTCATGCCTAACGTAGCCTGCGCTCGACGGTCACGCTCCATTCTAGACTCCGCGTAAGGCTAAATCAGTTTTGGCATATATGCACACATGCACATATACTTCAGCAATAATAATCACCTGTGTATATTAATTAATTATTGTTTTATTAACTAATATTGTATTTTTTGGCTGCATCCGTGTTACATCGCCAATTACTATCTATAGTCCTTCGGTCAACTTTATTGTTTCGCCATTCGGTATCGCAGAAGGTGTTCGTTTTGCACATATACTCGATGGAAACGTTCTATCTCTGTGTTATTGCAATCTTTGTATATGGGTATACAAGTGCCCTCTGTACATGTTACGGCTTGTTGCAAATTGTTATCTGAACAGCGTACCGTCGCACGCAGTAAGGTAGTCATGCTTTGTTAAAGGGTGCGGACAATATTTCATATTCTAGACACGGCTGTGTATGTATGTACGAATGAGAAGCAACCCATATATATAATATTAGGTTCACTAAATTATTAGCATTGGCCGACAGAACCGGGGAGGGCTATAATAGTTGTATCAATTTACTAATATATACATATATATATATATATATATATATATATATATAACGCAATGTATAACGAGAACCCATGTATAGTGATTTCAACAATATTCCTCAGTTCCGAGGCGTTATCGCACGGTCTTGTCATACAAATCACTGCCCATTGATATCTGGCCCCGATACCTGCCAGTGACGCGCTCTTGCTCTATTTGATTTAAAGTCTACATAAAAGTGAAAAAACGAAGGCATCTCATGGCTATGATCGTAAATTCGCGGCGACAAATCAAAACCAAGTTTGGACAATATTCGGAAGTTTAAATAAGCATAGTAGATTTCACAATTTCACGCCGGGGTCGTACGTATTTTTAAATGTATTAGAGACATGTGCACGCCGAATGTAGTATGCATGATATGATAACGTACAGTCTACTAGCATAATGACATATACTTAACAATATCTCGATGTCGAAGCGAGACTTCTACGTGGTCTTCGTTGCAGCTGCGAAACGTTGTTGGCTGGAATATTGTCGCCTGTGTGTTTCTCTTGACCAAACCGGGCAGGTTTGGTTCGGCGTTAAATTCTGACCTGTGTACATTCGTACGAAAGAATTCAAACACCTGTGGAGGCCGCCGGCTCTGTGACTTGTCACCTATGCTGACACATCCGTAACGAAATAGATAGCCATACTTTACAGGCGATGGGCGTAAAGTTCGTTATTAAATAAATCCCAGCTTATTTTCTCTCTTTGACCTGACAGGGGATACGCAGCGGTGTTTTAGCGGGCCAGTTAGTCGTCCTGAAGTCTCACACAGAATAGCCTGCACGTGCATATTTGTTTATCGATTTTCGTTGCAAGAGATGTCCATAGCACACGGAATAAATGCGTAGTCTGACGTGCGTACGTTATAATGCGTAGTCTGACGTACGTTATTTTGCCGACACGTCTACACATTTCCCTGAAATGGCGGTCAATAATTCAAATACCACTGGGTGGAAAATTCACGCAACGGTGATGTCCAGGAATAATTATGCTCAGGAAATTTAAAGCTAAGCTATACTCTAGATCGACGGTATTAAATCAGGGGGATGACCGGTGACTCTGATAACGTAACATAGAGGCTACATAACGTAAAAGCACTTTTATCATCATTTAACTTGAAGTGAGGTTCAATGCTTTAATCTTTACTTGTACGTGTATGTATATGCATCTATTTGTATGCATCCGTCGCAGGAGTACAATATCACTGTGACGATAAGACATTCCGATTTGGATTTGCATGCGTTCGTCGGCGGATGGTGGGTCGCTTGCTGTACGGATAGGCCGTGCTCTTCCTATAGTAGTCAGCTAGGCAATCCGGAAAAGTGTCTTCATGATTTGCTCTAGCCGCTTTTCCGTCGGTCTCCGATGACTCTGCATCACTTTCAGTTTCTTTAGCGCGAGACGGTACTCTGTTCCCCAAAGGTTTAATTCGACTTTCTCACACAATTTCCTTCAGTGAGTGTATCCGTCAACGGCTTTTCTGACCGTCGAAACGCCGGGGTCTTTATATAAACTCTACGGACTTTTTATATAAACTCTACGGACCACTGCGCAGTGCTGTGAGTTTGCCTCCGACCTATCTGGCGTCCTCGCGTATTTGAAGGGTATTGTCAACCCTTAGTACTTCGACTGCCCGATGTAGTGCAGGCTTGTGTCAGTGTCCCCGTCAACATCGAACTTTCTGTCAGAAAGGTAGTAACCTGTAAGGTGGTATTTTAAACGATCCACCAAAGCCTCGTGGAATTCTGCCAGTTTTAAATGAAATAATTGTTTAATGAGTGTTAGCCAAATGACAAAACATCTGAAAAACAATAACGTGTTCTTGGGCAATCAATTTCGATTTTGCAAAAATCTCGATAAAGGCCATGCTATTATGCAGCTAAACCAAGGGCGCACCTTTCCAGTTAGACAAGGGACATTATTTGTGCAGCCCTTTCGCTAGACCTCAGACGAGTTTTCGACAGCGTTCGATCAGATATAATCGACTCGCATTCAAGCACCTGGCTTTGACCAGCACGCCGTTCAACTGCTATTGGCATGCTTCTTCGGGCGTCATTAAGGGGACCCCATCGGACCTCAGTTTCCGCGGTATACGAGAGCTTTTGGATTAGTCCACTAGACCTCCTTTGCTATGCGATTGATATAGCACATATCGGACAAAGAGCGGCTATTAATTATGATAGTGACAGCACTTGTCCAGTCTGGTGGGGAAGTAAACCGGGCGATGGTGTATAATGCTCATCTGCTCTCTGCGGCTTAAAGCTGGTGTGGAGCAAACCGTATTGATATTAAGGCAAACAAAACTCAAGCGGTGGTCCTCCAAAAGGGTAGCAATCCTACGAATGCCGGCGGCAATCAGCAATGGTCACCTAATACAATCAAACAACTATGTCAGGGTATTGGGTGTAACAGTGAATGCAACACTTTCTGGTAATGCTCATGTAAAGTCATTTATCCTTCGGCTTGCTATCATCACAAACTCCTCACGATACGTCAAGAACACGATTGGAGCATTGCAAGCTGCTTTAGAACGCACTGCATACAGTAACGTTTGCGCGGAACGACTTAGTGGACACGTTCTTCGTAAGTTTGAGGATCGGCCAGACGAACGAGAAGATAACACAATATAATAGATACAGAGAATATCACCTGCTATTTAATTTATTTGATAGTGATTTTTGTCATTTTTGCCAACACCGACCGTACATTATGCATTTTCCAAACCTCCCATATAAAACAAAATTAGAAAAGATAGTGATTTTTAAGAACATCCATAGGATCGGGCCAGGAATACTAGAAATTCGATGCCGTACAGGGGCGAGAGAGGTTAACTGGTCACACTGAAGATCCGCTTGCACCAAAGCAGTAAGGACAGCCAAGCAATTGGCGTCCGAGGCTCTCAAGGAGCGAAGCGCTCTTTCGTGCAGCTTGCACAACTTTAAAGCTTTGCCAAGCTTTAAGAAGAGGACTTCAAAGTTACATCTATTATCCCGTCGATATTGTGTGCACTATTCTGTTCAAGCTGATCCTTACATTGAAAGAAATCTTTGTACTCCGACAACTTTTGCCAACACAGTGGTAACTGTAGTACGTCTGATTATTGTCGACTCGTTGCAATATTGTAGATATGCGAAAGAGTATACAATACTAAATATTTGCATATTATATATAATGATTCCTGTTAAAAAAAGTGTATATATATATATTTTTTTTTTATTATATATATATATATATATATATATATATATATATATTAGAACACGCTTGGCCGAACCCATATACATTTAAGCTAAGAGTCCTAGAAACATCTGCAGCTAAAGACGATCACCGTCGCTTGCACGACATTCAACCATCTTGGCTCTAGTCGGAGACCCGCTTCGGGGCGCATTACAACAGGGAGACAGTTTACCAGCTATATGAACAGGCGAGACATTGCGACCGCGTGACGACGAAAGTGTACGTCATACCACAGTCATACGAGTTCGAGTGTAGAATTGCTGACGTATTTTCTACACTTGTATCGTTTTATTTGGATCTTCGCCGTGCTAAACGACTTATTTCGTTCATCCATCCATTCTCCTCTCCATTCTTTTGCCGCACTTATTATCTCTCTGCCTGTCTCGTTCTGGCTCTTTGTGTGGCGTCCAGAGGAGATCAGCGCTGAGACGAGACCACCGGCCCTCAAAATGGTGTCGCGCCGGTCAATGCGGGGAGGGAAATGTTCGTTTGGCCGGATAATGGTCAAGCCAAATACACGAATGTCTGTCTATTCGTCGAGGATACGTCGTCACAGAGACATGAGTAACTCAACAATACCAAATACCTTCAAATAGGCTGCTGCTCTTGTTGATATTGTTTGCAAGGCTCTTTATGCTGTTGTTTTTTTTTCGCCATTGTACTGTGGCTGTCTTGGTTGTCTTAAGAATATCACAGAAAAACGCCTATTTTTTAGTTACTGAATCATGGGTGCAAGGAGGCTTGGGTGCAACGAAGCCTGCAAAGCCTCTTTGTTGTGCCGTTTTATTTTATTTTGTAACGCTGGTATCCCTACTTTTACGTCGTTAGCTGTATTGTTATTGTTGTTGTTGTTCGTATTATTGTTGTCATTTTTGGTCGTGCTATAGTTATCATTGTTGTGCTTGTTATTGTTGTTGACGTAGTTGCTATCCTGTAGTCGTTTGGTTCTATTGTTATCGGTATGATTTACTTTTTTATTTAGGAAACAGTGAGCAGGGAGAAATGGCGAGTGGTGCGCTCAATTCAATTCGAATGCACTTAGGGTGTGATCTACTAGTCAGAGGCAACGCACGATTTATGACATTCCACTGCAGCTCCCAGTATTCTTGTGTGCATCGTTAGATGAGTACGGTACTGAGATTCTCACGTATCTCGGTAATATGCAGCACTAAGAAGGTGCTACAAGACTGAGGTGCTTACTGTTAGGCCGACTGGAATTGTTCGTGACGTTGACACACTTGCTGACTAGCTGCTCGGCGTATCTCAAGCGTAATCTCGTAAAGACAACACAGCATGCTGGTTTCGTGACGAGGTACAAGGTTTTCTAGCGTACGTGCTTTTCGGTCACGCTCACTCCTAGTTCGTAACTAGAGCTGTGGCAGTGTTGGCGCAACGGGTCTTAGATATTGTGTTTTGCATACACACCTTGGCGTTCGACATTAGTCAGGGCGCTTGCGATATCGGAAACGAAGCGAATGCCCATTGATTAGAAGTCTCTTCAAGTATGGCTGGCTGATTGCTTCTGGTAATGGTCGAGCCAAGTCTGAGCCCACGCTTCTCTGGGTCACTGTCGAATTTTGCCTTTGAAAATACGCTTACAGGTGTTGAAATCGGAGGAGTTTCCCATCTAACAAGGAACTCAATTCTGCACGTGATGCTGGGGTATATATGTATATATATATATATATATATATATATATATATATATATAGTGCAGAATTGAAAAAATAAAAACAATATTTGAAAAATTATTGGTTTTCATTTTAAGAACTTGTTGAACTACCTGTGTATATATATATATATATATATATATATATATATATACACAGGTAGTTCAACAAGTTCTTAAAATGAAAACCAATAATTTTTCAAATATTGTTTTTATTATTCGGTATACTCCCTGAGAAGCTCAACTTTTCCCACCGAGATTTCAGAGCATTTAAACCTCTTGCGTAGCATGCCGCGTCTTTAGACTGAAAATAGGCATTGACAGCAGCCTTAACCTCTTCATTGCTGGAAGAACGCTTTCCACCAAGACTATTCTTCAAATGTCCGGAGAGGAAATGATCAGAGGGGGCCAGGTCTGGAGAATAGGAAGATTGTTCAATAAGTTCGAACCTCAGTTGGTTCAGTTTTGCCGATGCTTGCCGCGACTTGTGTGCAGGAGCATTGTCCTGGTGAAACAGGACAACCTTCTTCTGCAAAGCGGGCCGTTTCACGATGAGTTCTTGCTTCAGGCAGTCCAACAGTCTTGCATAATATTCTCCCGTGATCGTTTTACCGCTCTCAAGGTAGTCGACCAGAATTATTCCACGTTGGTCCCAAAAACCGTAGCCATCACCTTTCCGGCCGATGCCGTTGTTCGCACCCTCTTCGGAGGCCCTTCACCAGGTGCACACCATTGGCGAGATGCTTCTTGGGTCTCGGGAGTGTAGTGATGGACCCAGCCTTCATCGACGGTCACGAATCTGCGTCAAAAATCCGACGGATTTTTCGACATCTTGGCCAAATTTAGCTGTGAAGCGGAAACACGCGCGTCTTTTTGACCTTGGTTGAGCAAATGTGGCACCCATTTTGCTCATTGGCTGAGCTTTTTCATCTTTAAGTTCTCATGCAGGATGAAATGCACACTACCCAAACTGATCTCCAAGGCCTCCGCTATCTCCCTAATGTTCACTCGCTTATCTGCGAGTGAACATTAGGGATCTGCGGCAACGATTTTCCGGCGTCCTGAACGTAGTTCATCCTCGGTGCTCCTGCGACCTCTTTTTAACTCATGAATCCAGTTGGAAACAGTGGCAAAACATGGCGCAGAGTCACCGTACACCTCGTCTAACTCAGTTTTTACTTGGGTCGCATTCCAAACTTTGAAATAAAAATCCTTGATAACCACTCGAAACTCTTTTTTCTCCATTTTTCAAAATCACGGCGATACGTTGCACGGGAAAGCGATCAAACGAAATCGCAACGGCCAATCACCATAATATTTTGACTGCTAGCAGTTGAAAAGTTGCCGTTTCCAATAGCGGTGAAAGCGGTCCAAAATTCGAATTCTAAAAAGCTCATTTTAAGAACCTGTTGAGCTATCTGTATATATATATATATATATTTAGATATATATATATATATATTTTTTTTTTTTTTTTTATTTGGACCGACATAGCCCGCCGGCAAATTTATTTGTCCATGTTGTCTGTTATCACAATGTGTCACATAACGCACTGAAAACTGACGACTCAAGGCTCTAGGTCCAAGATGGGGCTGGTCCACCTGGCCAAAGTTCCTCTCACCGACGCGGCGTTCCCCCTCTGAACGTCTAACGACAAGCGCTGCAGTAAGTACTCCCCCGCTCTTTTGTCTCCTGTAGCAACCACCAATCTTCATATATATATATATATATATATATATATATATATATAGAAAGAGACACACTTTTTATTCCTATGTTGGCAATAGAATAATGGTCAAAGCACAAATCAATATTCGAAACATCAATGATTGGTTGGTCTGTATTCGTTTGACAACTGTGTGTACACATATGACCCTTTCATAGCAGAGCCGCATAACGCTCCAGCTAATAATCGCCTTGATTGCACTCTCTCGTTTTCTCGCTTGTAGGTTGAGCACCTTCCATTGGAATAGCCTCTTCCTCGTAATTTTAATATATTCATTTTCTGCGCCCACTCCTAATCCTTACAAGTAATCTAACTCTAAATCGTTAGTGCTGCCTACCGATAGCATACTAAAATTAGTGCCGTTTTGGATACTTAGACTTCTTCGGGCATTTACTTCCAGATTGAAAACAAGGCCAGTAGAAAGCAACCCAATACTGAATCTAGATATGGGGCGTTACGACACGAGCTGGTGTTGCATGCGTGAATGAGTGAGCAAGCCTTTCCTTGATTAATGAAAAAGTTATTAGTAGGCAAACAGATACGACTGCTATTTACTTTGAAATCTGGGTTTCTTCGGTTATGGCCAGCCAAACTGTTGGCAATATGCTAAGGTACGTCGGGCTCGTTGCTAACCAATGAGATCCTGTTCCGTGCGTCTATCATAGCACGAAGCGGCATCCGGGCTTGCGCGCCGCCAAGCAGTGCAAATACATTGTGTGACTACTCCATTTCGCTGGCTATACCTCTGTGCCCTTTCGCTATACCTCTGTGCCCTTTGGTTATACCTCTGTGCCCTTCCGCTATCTGTTCGGCGTTGTTTAATAATAACAAGAGCGGGTGGGTGGTAATGCACCGCCATCCGCTTTTTTTATTGAGACGTTTGTGCTACTCGTTTTTTGTCCGATCGTTCCGGTCGATTATAGAGCAAGCTGGCAATTACCATGTTTTAATTGGAAACCATGAAAACAATTCTAAGAGCAACCGGTGCAGGCCTCTTAACACACGAACTCCCGAATGCAGGCCAATGGCGTGGCCGCTAAGCCACCTTACCTCGCCCGGCTTCTAGCGCAGAAACGACCAATGTCCCGATAGGATATTGAGCGATCGCAAGTCGTGCTATGCATTCATTGGCCCCACACTGAGACGTCCGTCGACGAGATGATGACAGCTTCTGCTGCGTATATATGTATGTATATAAGCTTGTTAAAATCACGACATATATATATATATATATATATATATATATATATATATATATATATATATATATATATACGCCGCAGAGCAGAACAGATCCAGAGCTAAACAATGTCCGATCCTCTCTCTTAGATTTGAGAATCGAGAACTATTTGTTCATACTAGAGATGTCAATATGTCGTAAATTATAGACTAGGAAAAATTAACTATGTATATATATATATATATATATATATATATATTAGAGAAAAATGTGACTTAACCGACGGGGTTCATTTTCCTAGCTCATAATTTACGACATATTGACATTTCTTCTATAAACAAATAGTTCTCAATTCTCCAATATAAGAAGGGGAATCGGAAAGTTGTATTGCTTTAAATTTTGCCTCAAGGTCTTCCCGGTTGTTTTGCCTAGAAGCGCCATTCATCAGCTCCAAAGTTCGTGCTGCATTTATTGTTGGCGTTTCGTTCCAGAAGCTTGGTAAAAGTGAAGAAAACAAGATTCGGCATTTTCTAAGGTTTTTTCTTTGAGCATCAAGTTCTGTGTTAAAACCTAAAGCATATGTTCTAAAACGGTTTGAAGATTACGAACAGCTTATGCTGATTAAGCGATGCCCCGAGACACGGTATATACGTGGTGTACCGTCGACTTCGCGACGGATGTTAAGAAATCGAAAATGACCCCCGGTTCAGGAAGGCCTTCGACGTCAATAACGGAAGAAAAACGTAACACTTCGAGACTATAGAAGAGATAAAGGAATACTCGCAAGAGCAACTCGAATTGACCAATGACGTTTTTAAAAGGTTTCGAAAAGCGGGATAGAAGGCGGCACATGCTTATTGCAGCGGGCAGGAGCAGTTTTTAAATGGACAAAAACAGTTCGGGAAATCATATATATATATATATATATATATATATATATATATATATGTATATATATACATATGTATATATACATACATATATACATACATATATTTTTTTATAAATATGTATCAGAATGTTTTCGATCCGCCCTCGCACAGTTAGTCGTTGAATGTAGTTCGTAACTGCTCCTATGCACAGCTTACAATATTAATCTGGCGATATATGCAACATTTGTGACGTAGTTTCCACTAGAGCATTATCGCTTTTGCACTCACCAAAGTCGGAGCGCAGAACGGAGCCTTCTGTATCGAGGGCGACCAGTCTATATCTCGACAGCAATTACGAACGACATATTGTTATATTTCACGACGACAACGGCACCGCGGCCCGCGGCTCGGTGGAGCATGGAGGAGAGACATCTATCTCGTCCTCGCAGTCCGCGGGAGGGGAGAAAGGTCGCTCTAACGTCAATTGTTTTTTGTGCCATCACAGTGCATACGTACGCGTCGAAATCGAGGGACCTGTCGTTGTTATTCTTGACACCGCGGCGGCTGAATAATTGAACACAACAGGATTGTTTCGATGTTGTGACATCTGGCAGCCACGACCTTCGACAAGCTTAAACTGCACATCAATGTTTGTAGAGTTAGGATCTCGACAACTAGCTTGCGATAAGCCTCGGATACCGTGGGAACCTACCAGAAAAAAAACGAAAAGAATAGAAAAAAAACACCTAAGCCAAGCGTGCACTTGAGGAGGTTCCCAGCAGACTAATACACTATTTTCTTTCGCGACTACTGTCGCGAATAGTCAGGTTGTGACGCAAGTGGTGCGCGGGTTAGATTCAGTTGCGCTACGCATTGCGGAAGCCCCGAGGCAATCTGTACACCGACCTGGAAGACTATGAAAATCATATCTGGGCCACTGAATCGAGCGTGAAGTATCGTTTGCAAATCCGCAAACCGCATTGTCACAAATGCGAGCGCGCAGAGATCCATGTTATGATATGAGCCGAAACGACTGAAGGCTGAATACGCAATGCAAGGCGGGCGGCACGCAGCAGCAACTGACCAACGTGGAAAGTGTTATGTAGTACAGTCAGCTGCGAACGGCCTATAGAAGCGGCAGTTTAGATAGTCTCGCTTTCACGGACACCGATCTACAGACCGTTAAAGTGGACTCAAAGTGGAAGTGCGACCGACGACATTCCAATAACAAAAATAGCAGAATAACGGTTATAGAACTACTGGTCAATAGGGTTATTGTGGCAGTCGTGGCCATAACGCTACTACAACCGCACTGCCGCCACGTGAGAGATTGAATTTAATACAAAATTGCGGCCATTGAAGCCGAGGCGTGGCAAAGTAATCGCGAATATAACCCCCAGTCAGGTCAACGCCTTACGTGACGTAAAACGCAACGCGCTATAAGAAGAGCTATGATCAGAGATGATAGAGGTAATGGAAACTTCCAAAGGTTTACAGGTTACAAGACACTGACACTCTTCCTCTATCTTGCTGGTCGCCGGCTCTACCCGGGCGGGCAGGTTATGCAGTCAGAATGGCTGGCTAAGGTTAGTAAACATCGAAAATACGCATCCATTGGCAGCTACCCGCATGATTTCTACCCGTTTGAATTTTAGAACGTTAGGGAAACCGGGCCCCATCACTGGAAGGCTGATTAAGAACATTTGAAGGGCGCCTACGCTTTCCACAGGGGGAGAAAATATATCTAAGATATTTTCTCCCCTGTAGAACTAAAGCTCTGCTTATGCGTCTAACGGGAAAACGCCGCGGCGGTTTTAGTTACCCTGCTGAGCCGGGCTGAGTCCGGGTTAGACAGCTGACACATGACAAGTACAGTCGTTCACAGGAGGCAATTGTTATATATATATATATATATATATCTATAGGCAGGGTCCGAACTCTGGAATCTACCTGTAGTACAACTCGGCGAAAAGACATTTTTTCCAATGAAATAAGGGGATGGAAATGTCCTCTAAAGGATGGGTAATTGAGCGTGAAAGCCAAAAGACAAGCAATGCAAAGAATTTCATTTCTTAAAATGTCTTGACCATTATAGCATTTGTTGGGCTTTGAGCTAACGTAGAATGCAATTCAGCGGATGCAGATATTTTCCTCTAAACACGCAGGTATGGCTGGTTTGTCGATGGGATGACTGGGGCTCTCTCAGTCGCAGATTTAGCGAGAATATGTTAGAATAAAAAGCTTGATACAACCACTTTGGGTAATTTTGCTCTCACTCGAAAATCGTGGGGGTAGGTAATATTGGCATTTTTTCTGCATTTATTCGCCTACGCCAACATTGAAGCGTGACCGGCGTGTTCCGCTCCCGCACTGACAATTGGAGGGGCTAATAAGTCAGCAACGATTGCATCCCACACCAGCATGCGACCAATCTCGAAGGATGTTAGTGTCAGTCCATCCGGTCGCTTTCCAACATTCCAGAGAGCAGAGGCCACAAGTCTTGAAAATGCAAGGAAAGCCAGCAGACCTCAAAACTTGCCTAAATGTCCCGTTAAATGCTGCGTGTTGAGCTCGACATTCTGAGCTTAAGGCACAAGAGAGACCATGGTGTGCCTGTGGCCCCACTCGATCGCCGCATCTACATTGGTGGGGGAATACGAGAGCTGTCTCTAGGCGTAGCCCCGCACTAATCCGGACTGTGTCGTCATCTAGTTGAGTGCCTAAGTGAGCACTGGAAAGCATATATATATATATATATATATATATACATGTGCAATCCTCTCAAGAGCCCAATTTAGAGTAGCCGAGGTTGCTTTGGTTCCTCCCCACCACATCCCGTTTCCCCAGATGTTGCTGCCTCATTTGACTGCGCTTCTAACGACAGTTGTAGGCCAACAAGAACCCGCTCACGAACAGGCCGTAGGTGACACCGTTGTGAGTGATTGTCGCATGAACATAAACGTAAATGGGGCGAGTCGAAGTACATTTAAAAGTGCTGAAATGACACTAGCGGCCAAATATAGGGGGGGATATGGATAACCGTTGCCCCTAGAACAGGGAGGCGGTGTTTGTTTGTGTTAATATCCGCACATGCAAAACACGCGCACATAGATATAAATGGCATTGGGGCGGTGCAATAGAGTGGAACACCCACATTAGTATACTGTCTTGAACTAGAGTCACAAAGAGAAGCTACAGAGAGGTCTTGCTACGTCGACAACTGGCATTGACTACCTGAAGCACAATAAGTACGTGCCCAGGACGTTAAACAAGAAAATGCGCTCTCCTAGATTATACAGGTAGTTCAACAAGTTCTTAGAATGAAAACCAAGAATTTTCCAAATCTTGTTTTTAATTTTTTTCTTATTAGATATACTCCCCGAGAAGCTCAATACACTTTTCCCACCGACGGTCACGAATCTGCGCCAAAAATCCGACGGATTTTTCGACATCTTGGCCAAATTTCGCTGTGAAGCGGAAACACGCGCGCCTTTTTGGCCTTGGTTGAGCAAATGCGGCACCCATTTTGCTCTGAGCTTTTTCATCTTCAAGATTTCGTGCAGGATGAAATGCGCTCTACCCAAACTGATCCCCAAGGCCTCCGCTATCTCCCTAATGTTCACTCGCTTATCTGCGGCAACGATTTTCCGCACTTTTTCCACGTTTTCCTCATCAGTTGCCGTTTTTGGGCGTCCTGAACGTAGTTCATTCTCGGTGCTCCTGCGACCTCTTTTTAACTCATTAATCCAGTTGAAACAGTGGCAAAACATGGCGCAGAGTCACCGTACACCTCGTCTAACTCAGTTTTCACTTGGGTCGCATTCCAACCTTTGAAATAAAAATGCTTGATAACCACTCGAAACTCTTTTTTCTCCATTTTTCAAAATCACGCGAATACGTTGCACGGGAAAAGCGATCAAACGAAATCGCAACGGCCAATCACCATAATATTTTGACTGCTAGCATTCGAAAAGTTGCCGTTTCCAATAGCGGTAAAAGCGCGCCAAAATTCGAATTCTGAAAAGCTCATTTTAAGAACTTGTTGAACTACCTGTATTCTGTGCAGAAGAAAAGACTGAGACACAGCAGAACACCGCAATATTTTAATCCTATGACTCAGGGTATCCACGGGTCCACGGAGAAACGAGAAGTGACTATCGTCAATACCTAGAAGAGGGGGAAATTCTACGGTACCATATAAAAATACGAGATACCGATCTATCGATCCAAACATCCAATAATACAGGTGGTCAAAGGGCGTCGAATAGCTCAATGCCAACTAAAGCAAGCTTCAAGCCGTACCAGCAGCCGAGGAAACCTCGACGAATACTGGCGAATAGCAAGCGGTTGGTGCGAATCGAGAGATGGAGAAAAAAGTTATGGCAAGAAAACGACACCCATTTCAGCCTTGGACCTGAAATCGCAGTGACACACTGACAGTTGAAAAGCTTCCAGAGTGCGTGTGTGTGCAACAGAACTACAGAGAAGATAAACACGACATTAGGATCAACTCTAAAGCGCCTTGGTGAAAAAAGGACATACCCTCGGCCAAACCTGTTTAACGCAACCTTAGAAAACGCCCAAGAGATTCCCAAGAAAATGGACGACTGGAAGCGCACGTAACGCTGCTGGAGAATGGAACCTCTAACTAGTGGTATTTGACCACTTACCAACGAATTGCTTCATACGCGGTAGTGTACGAACTCCTAATGATGTGTAGGTATTCGATCGGCGGCAGCGTATCGGTAGAAAGCAATAGTATGTATAATACAACGTTGGACGATTGGATCGAGGAGAACAAAATCCTTGAGTATAAGTAAAATAACGCAACAATGTCGACTTCGATAGTGGGGATGGCACACACCGCTGCATGTCTAAAATCATATCAAATAAGTATCGCGGCATTGTCATATAGCTGACGGCGTAAAGTACGTGTCAGAGCAAAAACAGAAGTGTATAAGAAGCGCTTAAGACAGCTACTCACGCAATCCCTGGCCATTTTTGTAGGGTCAATATCTTTAGAACACAGTAGAAAGCCGTCGCGATGCTCACGAGTGCTCGACGCACGACAATGTGTGTTGGAAAGGATAAGAAATAGCTTAGAAGGGCAACCCAGTCGAAGACACCTGTCAGATTGGCCTTGGGGATCTCAAATGATCTGATGGCTTCGGAATTTTATTTATCTGATTGCGTGATGCAAGGTGACAAATGACTTGAGTCGCGACGTCATGTGTTTTTAGTTCTCTATTCGCGTGTTTCGTTCTTAGTGTTTTTTTCTTCAGCATGATCCAGCCTGCAACGACGCAGTCCATGTTGTTTGTCCATCATTCAGAGGACGCTGTTTTAGGCAAAGCGTTACCTAATCGTTGATGGTGTGGTTATTGTTGCCGTTGCTGGCATAAATGGTGGTGGTAGTGGTGGTGGTGGTGGTGGCGAGGATAAACGCTGTTGCGTTAATGGTTGTTGGAGTCATAATTGTTGTGTCTTGTAAAAGTGTCTCGTGTTTATTGCACTTAAATATATTTGTCGTCTAGGACCGTCTTGACCGACGAAACAAAACATGTGTGTTGCAGTAGGTGTAATGCGTCCGCAGGGAATTGATTTGTTCTGCCGTATGGCGAGAAGCACTTCCTTTGCCTCCCCCTTGAAGCTGGCTGTTTCGTTTAGCTGGGCGACACTGCAATCGACTCTCGTCACACCTGGTCACTTCCAGTGACTTTCATTCCTACGGAATGCATGCAACTGTCATAATGGTTGATACATTGTGTTTTCGCGTGTTCTGCACTTAGATAGTCAGCAGTACTAAAGGGATAGCGACGCTATAGTCGAATGAGAGATCACATGCTTCCAGGCCTATCTAGCTGGAGGGCCGATATGTGGCAGTCAGCTAAGATCTTCGTGAAATGTTGGACTCAGACATCTATCTGACTAATGGCGATGCGGTAGTCGTGCTGCTCGCGCAGATATGCAGCGACTGTATCGAATTCGAGGTGACCGGAGCCGGCAAAACAACACGTGTAAATTGAGTGTCTGACCGGAGAGGTGATGAAGCTATCCGAGCTGTCCGTTTTGTCATATCGGCGTAGACCAATTACTTACAGAAGGTGTTACAATAAATGTTTTGTTTAAAAATAGGTTGATGAGGAACAATTGTGGCTTAAGTGTTGACCCTTGCCGCGTTCCTCTGTCAACGACCTGCCACGTCGGTTCAGCGGGGCTAACGTTCGTAGCCTGATGTCTACTCCAATGATATGAGGAGAACTAAACCAATGTTTTTAGACTATTCAGAGGCTCTTATAGTAACAGGGTCATTGTAAAAAGGGATTTTGCAATTCATGAAGACTCCAGCTTAAGCCGAATGTCTTGCTTAACAGGCACGCAGTATTGGAACTGTCATACCAAAAACTCTGATTGAACTTATCAGCAACTCAATGTTTGGCGGTTTTTTTATTAGAATTGTATCCGTCTCGAAGTTCTTATAAATTTCCGTACCAGCTCTCCCGCTAGTGACATGCCGATGAAGCCCTAAAGGCGTGAGGCTTTTCCCAAATGTGTCTAAACTGATTTTTGTGAATGAGCCCTTCACACATAGAATGTAGAAAAAAGCATAGAAAAGGCCGCATCTGCCGACACGGTTATAATAGGTCAATTTAATTTCTTACGACAGAGTTCTTAGATACCGATAAGAAATCATGTTGACGTTTCGGCAAAGACCTCAAAAACCCGCTGTGACGCTAAACACATTGGTGCGCCCAGATGGCATAGTATTCGCAGCTGCCGCAAACGCAACTTGTACTTACGGTTGTGAGATCCGCACACCGCTCCTTTAAACTTCTGATACTGTCATGCAGTCTTACTGAATTCGCGGCATAGGTGAGTTCTTACTGAGAGCAAGACATTCTAAGGTCCTGCATCACAGTTGTTGCAACTGCTAATGACAGATACAAGGAGAAAACCCCAATCGAGTCATTTTGTCAATCAGACGCAAAAATACTCGTAATAGAAAATTTGGTATATTCATGACAAAGTTAGCCAGTCGTTAACAGAATAACGTTTCGATTCCCAAAGACGGAAGTGAGTTTCCAGCGGGACGTATATTCTCTAGCATATTCCGTAACGTATTCGTGTGCTAGAAAGATCACAAGTAGAAACCGACAAGGTAACCCTCAAATGTGTACTTTCGCAAGTGAACTTGTATACCTAAGGTTATCATCAATGCCACACGTTTGTTTTTCGTCGGTGACGAAAGAATGATACAGCCTATAGGCATATATCCCATCTTAATGCCTTACCTTATTTGTTTGTTTCACGACCCGAGCTGACAGAGGTAATGTCCAAAGTGTCACAATTAACGTAGTCAACTTATATTTGAATCGTTCTTGTTTTAACCAGGCTTTGCTTACTAAAACAGCGTCCAATCGGAGTCTCCCCTCCATAAGGAAGTCGCTAAATTTTCAACCTAATATGAATTCGTTAAACCTTTGGCAAATGTCAGCATTAAAAAAGCAAAGAGCGGTAAAATTACTTAGCAAAGCATTCAGACGATACCAGAGAAGGCGCAGGCATTGAAGTAAAGTCAACGTAACGTAACGACACATCCAAACTCAAAAAAACAACTTCCCTCGACTAGTAAGAAAGACTTAATCTATAGACACCTTAACCTTAGATTGGTAACATTGTAAGCAAGTTCAATCGGCTGAACTCTTCTACGAACCGTGCCTACGATTTTCAGGGTTTCACTCCAGCCACTTAACGCAGGTATTGACGACGTTGAGCTCGCTAGATGCACCGAGTCCAGATCAACCGGCCGCCGAGTGCGTGTACCACGGGCGCTAATATACTCGAGCTGCCTTTACGTAAAAGCTGCTTTTCCTTGATCCATCTCGTTCTACCCCGGACACCCCTTCCCACCCCCACAAGGCGTTTAGGGTTCTTGGGCTCATATATCTCTGTCGCTAGTAGTAGTACAAAGAACATAGTAGACACGACGCCCCAGTCGCGTCGTTTATGCGGTTGACGGCGCCGCAATCAGCGATCTGCTTATGGACGCAGGTAGCAGCAAGGCTGCTGGTGTTCCTGAAGTCAACGGATTCTCTACCGTGTCGGTTCTCTATTATCATATTATATCACATAACAACGGCTTTATATACGATACCCTTCATATCTTTCTTCCGTAACTCATACCCGGTTCTCTGTGATTCAGGGTAAGGTGTTTTTTCTCTCTCTCTCGTGCGCATACATATATATATATATATATATATATGAATACGCCTTGTAATGAACAATAGGAAGTACTCTTCTTGGCTTTGCAGTTTATTGATAGGCGCGGCGATGGAAGGATGACGGAAAATTGGTAATAAAACCGACGCAAATCCACCAGCGTCACTTACGCTTATCAGAGAGCGTGCTCACATAAGATCAAATTAACTAGGAAAGAGTTAACTAGGATTTGCTCGGAAACCGCCTTCGGGTACTATAAACAGGGCTTTATTACGATATATCTTGATATCCGATGAAGAGTTGTTGCGGCATTATAGCTTCGCGTGCAATTTTGAAAAAGTCTTAAGATTACAACATTAAGTGACTAATATTAAGAACACTGATCACGTTATTTGAAAAATCGTCGCAGATATAACCATTCTGCAAGTTAGCGTTTACAGCGCAGTATCCGCAGACATATATATATATATATATATATATATATATATATATAGTGATGATTTATTAATCATTTACAATACGTTTGCACACTCGGCAGTGCTCGACCCATTAACGCACGGAAAAGCATGTAAAACTGCTTTCTAGAAAATAAGGGATTTTAATATTTATTTATTAACACCCGGGCTGGGTATGTGTGAACGAAATAAGTGATTTTAGAAATGCACTAGCCTTAATCGTGACAACGAGAATGTATTTACTTTCCCAACATGATAATGTCATTGGCTGTTAGTAGAGAAAACGCGGCTTCTATTATAGACCTCATGGGCTGACACGAAATTAACCGCTAACGCGGTTAGGGTAAAAATGCTCATTTAACACAATTGTAAGACTACTTATAATATAAGTAGAGGCAGCAACAACAACACAACGTCAACAACAATAATACCAAAATATGCTACATGCAACAAAACACACTGTCGCAGTAGAAAGTAGCAGAATAATAGCAAACTCTTGCTTACATATATAAACAAGACAACGTCCTATATAGCGATGCCGCGAAGGACACTCACAGGCACATTAGTGACGCTGACAACAGCATTACAACATACCAACAGGTGCAGCCATGTGCCAGGGGGGCAGAACAATAGCAACAGTAAACGTAGCGGTTGATCCCGGTGGCGGCGTGGTGGGTGCATTCGCCTGCGCCTCGCTACCGGGGGAGACACATAGGTGCGCGGGTTCGAGCCCCACCGTTGCCCCACATTTTTGGTATTTATGGGGGTGGTCCGTCTATGAAGCAATACGAAAAGCATTCCCATGGACATTAAATCTTGGTTGAGAGTCAGCCCGAAAACTTTACTAGCGTAAACGTAGCAGCACGCACTACGTGCTCTCGTGTGTTTTAAGTTTGATTTGTTAGTTTTGTAATTTCGAATCCAAATTTTGCGCGATTAGATATGTTTTGCTTGGAACTAATCCTACTCGGGACGCATCGTAGGACGAATGGGACGAAGCTAGCAGAGGCACTGATGCAATCGTCACCAGACGTCAGCCGCTGAAACGACCGCTGACCAACTAACAAAGCAAGTTCGAACCGCGCGGGTCTGGCGCGGCAGGCCGTCGCTATTGCTCGGCAGAAAAAAAAAGTTCTTCTTTCGACGTAGATGTTGAAACTTTATCAAACAGGTCGATTACTACTACTACTACTACGTCTCTTCTAGTCGAGGAGGATGGACGTCTACTTACGCAGACGGAGTGGAGAAAAACAACTTTCAAATAAGTGTGGCGACAAAGCCGCACGTTGCGCAAGTAATGATGTTCAAAATACATCTTAGCTCTATTTATATATATATATATATATATATATATATATATATATATAAATACACTTGTGCGTAACTAAAGCGTGTAATGCACAAAGTCGCTTCTCATGTTAGTTAGCCTGACCTGTTCATCCGAATGTATATATATATATATATATATCTATATATATATATATATATACCTCGTATAGCTGCCCGTTTACGGAAACGGAGAATTGAGTCAGACCAGTTAGCAGTAAATAAAGTACTTAGTGTTTCTTAGCGGCAGATGCAGCGGCAGATCAGGGTGTGGAGTAGGGTCGAGCTAAGCTTATCGTAATCGTGCAGATTTTGTTTGCTAAGCACCATTGAACGAAGTGAAATTTCGCTTTGCGATGCTGAACTGATTGGAACTTGAGCGTCCGGACAATCAACTACTTTAATTGAGAAAGGAGCACCTCCAAGCACCTTAATTAAATGAATGGCCGGCAATACAGAGCTTTCCTTGTTAGCCGTCAGACCTGCATAGTTTCGAGTACGAACTTGTGACGTCCAAGTCGAACAAATCAAATTACATCAACAGCAAAAACAACAATCATAGCTTACACTACTTCAATCTCAACGGTAACCATAGCGACAGTGGATGTATCAGCCTAGCATGTAGTGGCTTCACGTATCCTAGGGCTACAATTAAATAATAAGAACGCGTCGGAGAGAATAAACAGAAGCGAGGGGCAGAAGCGAATCAAAAGCACCCGTCGTCAAGGTACGCGCGGTCACGGTGAGCAAGCTCACATGTTGTTAGCGTGTCTTAATGAGAATCTCTGGTTTTGGTCCAATTTTTAAAGTTCAAACTATAATTTCCTCCCTCGAATTTAAGAGAATCGTTGTTCTTCCCTAATAGGCAGTTGAACTTAAAGCTCGGCTTTTGGCTGTTGCTGTGGTTTTTTGTGTTTAATTGTAGCCTTTGCTCTGTGTGTGTGGGTTGTTGTTATTGCTGTTGTTGTTGTTGCTGTTGTTTTTTGCTGCTGCAGTGGCGTGTTATAGCTCTGTTGTCGCGAGTGTGTGATATTTTTCTGCCTTTCTCGTTTTATTTCATCGTCTTCAATTATCTTGCTATCCACAAT
Organism: Dermanyssus gallinae; assembly: GCA_003439945.1. NCBI lineage: Eukaryota > Metazoa > Arthropoda > Arachnida > Mesostigmata > Dermanyssidae > Dermanyssus > Dermanyssus gallinae. The sequence goes on along the minus strand of QVRM01007143.1, from coordinate 3,398 downwards.
CATTGCCGACAGCCACCGCTCCAACGCAGAGGGGTGTGACTAATCTACGTTCCGTATTTACCTGGCCGGCCGCAATGGCGCACACAATGAAACGAAATGTTCACCGAAGAGGCAAACTGCTGTAGAGCGACACTTTTCCCACGATCCTTCATCGTGAGGTGGGAAACTAAAAGTATGAGCTGTAGGGAGCCTAGAATGGGCGACGTGGTAGGGTCATATGTGTTGTTATATTTTCTGTTAGAGGAGCTTACACAGCAACATAGACGGGCATGTTGAGATATCTAAGGTTTCCTCAACAGTACTTGTATTTATGTCCCACATGTACGCATATGTATCTGTTTAACCCTCCTTCTTAATATATAAACTAGAACTTCGGCGTTCGAGCAACTTAGTCAAAGATACACGTAGCATCTTATTCGCGCACTGACAACTTATTGAGAAATATTCCTCCTAGTCGTTAGTCCTATGCATATTCCTCGCTTCTGAAGAAGCTTGCGTTTTGCATGCAGATGCACGTACAGACAAGTTTTCACACCTTTCTGGCCCATTTTGCCCTATTACACTCCGCCGTTCTCCTGTCAACGTTGTTTGCCATCGTTAATTTCACTCCACCCGTCTCGACGGCGCTGGAGCCTCACTAGTAGCTGAGAGGCGTTCCCAATCGTTCGCTCGCTCAAGGGCGTCAACGACACAACGGGTCAACGACGCGCGTTGATCTGAGCCACCAACAAGCAACAAAGTCGAGATGACCCAGGGTGCTAAGTCACCAAGCACGGGAATGGCGTTGCTGGGCCAAGAAATGAGGTCCAAAGACCTCGCCGGTGATGGACGGGCGAGTGCGGCCTGACGACTTCACTGCCGATCTCATTGCCCCGACCCACGGGCCAGCTAGCGATCCCCACATGCTTCGTGTCGGACCCGTCGACACGCGGTTAAAAGGGTGCGGCCGAGTCCTGAAAGACGGGATTCCGGGTGGTAAAGGGCGACCACAGGTAAGGAGTTAGCCCCACTAAACAGTGTAGAGAAATTTGCTACGTTGCTTAAAAGCACGACTATACCTCTGCGTTGCGGCGCCGTATAGCGAACGCAACGGGACGTGCTTTATCAGTTTCGCTGTCTGCCCCGGCCGCTTCAGATTTGAAACCGCCAACTAAAACCGCAAACCTAACAGACAGAGACTACGAGCCAGAGACGAATACGGGCGGATTTTGCTCGCTCGTCAGCACTCTATGTGACTCCTATGGCGACCTCTGCCCAAATACAGTAGAACCCTACACAACCTACAGTGCTGCGCACCCATCAAAGGTGTGGCTATCTTTTACGTCTCCGAGAGATATAGCCTTGGTCCAGCTTCTACGCATAGATCTTACAGGAAATTAAATCCAATTCAAACACAGAGTTTTGCTCCTACACACAGTGTTCAGCGAGCTTTTTCTCGTGCTGCAAAGATGTATGTACATACTAAGTATACGTAGAACAAAATAAACTTTACTAATTAGATATTATATATATATATATATATGTGGACCGGAGTGGAAAAGTAGATAGGACGGCGACTCTAGCGCTAGGAATTACGGGTCCGATCCCGGGGCGACCCTTTCGACGCGGTACTTTGACAAATATTGTCTCATGCCACGTAGAACTGCGGTGATATATACATTTGAGAGTTACGGAAATATGAATATGTTCGTTAGAATTTTTTTTGTGTGCTGTTAGTTTATCCTTTAATTTTTTTATGCTCCTTTACGCTGGTACAAAACTTTTCAACCTAGGACGCGGGCCCTCGTTCGATGTGTCCCGAAAACTTCTTTGTCATTTCAGCCTACTCCTTGCTGATATGTTCCGGTTATGCTTGGCTGCCGGCGTAATCGTATCGTCACTATCAGTCGATTCATGACGAGATGGACGCTGCATTCTATATTGCATTGCAATGTGGTCGGCAACTGACGTTATACGTGAGCAGTGTTGTGCTGCGTGCCATCGACGTTTTGGCTCAGACGCAGTCGGTCGCTGGCATCATCTTTGGGACGAGCAGCACCGTCCCCTGCACCACCAGCTTTCATAAACCCACATAGGAAACATCCCTATTGAGATAATTATTTACTTGAAAGTTTTACTATTCATAATTACATAAGATATTTTATAGTCATTTATGAAGGCATGATTGAGTACACTAATGTTGCTGTGTTTCATTTCATTATATATATATATGTATATATGTACGGAAAATACCTCATTTAGGACGAGGCGCATGACTTCCTAAGAGAAGTCGTTGCTCGGGAACAGTTTTATACTTCTTGTCGAAGTTAGGCGTACTGTCTCTGAATAGGTTGACCTTCACCGTCGGTAGTTAGTTCCTCTAAGATACCTTTGGAGCAGCAAAGAGTTTCTAATTTAGCCTAATTTCTTTAGATCTTGTGTAAGCCGATAACCACTGTATGTGCAACTCCACCTGACGCTACACGAAAAGAGAATAATAGCCTCCGATAATACCGAGGATCACGGTGTTTTCGAGCAGCTTTATTGGCGCAAGTGGGCGGCATTAGACACAGGCAAGAAAACTTCAGTCTGCACTTATTGCTTCGTGTGCCTGTTCCTGATAAACTAACGAAGAATTATCACAAATTATTCATTATCAGTTCACTTCCAGGCATTGGCCTAAAAGCCTAGAAAAAAGACTCCGACATTTCCTAAGTCCAACTATAAAAACATGGGCAGCGTTCGGCGCCACTCACCAGTGAGTAAACTTCTGTATGCTGTGACCTTGTCCTCTACTCCGGAATCGATTCACTTGCAGGATTTGCTTGAATTACTGCAAAAGTTCGTTGACCTTAACCTCTCTAGCGATAAAAATCCGGTTAAAAAGTGATAAAAGAACGCGATACAATTTCTTTCGCCAAAAAATATTAATTTCGCTTCAGTTCAGCACCAATAGAATTTACAATCAGCATGTTTCATCTCTTGGAGTAGTCTTTAAACACAATGATTTTACTAAGAATATTGACTAAAGAGGTCGCAAGGACATTCTGTAATTTCATAGTATCCCAAGCATCACCATTTGTCGCTGGATATCGCTCTCAACCTTTTTTAAACAGTCTATTTTCAAAGTCTGTTGTTTCATCTCAGAAAGTTATGAATAGATATGAATATTGAGAGCCGACCTGAAGCCAGATTTTTTCATGGCCCGGGCAATGTATGAAAAAAATTTGACATGCACTATATGAGGGAGGCAATTAGACAAATGTATCTGTGGTAAATCAAATGGCTTTTCGATTGACCACATTTATATTCTGTGTCAAGTCACGGATCACTGTATCCTTAGTAACCAATGTGTGTTGAAAGGAAGTGCGCACCCCACTATCATGAAATAACTTGCGCCACCGTGGCCTCCTTCAACA
>QVRM01007142.1:0-90346 GCA_003439945.1 Dermanyssus gallinae | reverse complement strand
GCTCAATTGACTTCTAAAAAGTACTAGCAATTATAAGTAGTTTTTTACAAGTCGACGGAGGATTAATGATGTGTCTTTACGGGTCATCAGTCATCATTGAAATATAAGTCGCACATTTCACATATCACAAGTCGTCTTGCCAATGGATCGTTAGAAAACATTTAAAAAGAAGCACGGTCAAAAATGAAAATATACTTCGAAAAACACGTCGCAGTGCTTGAGGCGAGCGTCCGATACAGAAGTAGACCATATCAGACCAAACGCTGCGTGTAGGGCGTCGTACCTAGCCGTTGACAAAGTAGTTCACAAATTTGTATGCGTACTTTCCCGTGCGTACTGCAATACAGTAAGCTACAGTCGGCTCCATAAACGCATGGTCCCCTAGTAAGACTACGGACCAAGGACAATTTTACTTCCGCAAACCTAGTTCAGTATTTCTGTGACGGCGTGGTCTAGGGGACTAGTGCGCTAATCATGGTTTTCAACTACCGGGGTATCGCCGGTTTGCTCCCTATTATTGATCGAATTATATTTGAGCGATGCTCATTGAGAATATAAGATAAAACATACTGTTAAGAGTTAGCGGCCACGCTGCCACAAAGATTGTTGGGCAAACCCTAGATATGTCAACATGTCCGGCCCTCGGTGCATTGAAGATGTGGTGAGTTCCAAGCCCGTAGGGGACGGATAATAATCTAGAATTAAAAACAATCTCCTAAAATAAACCCTTAAGCTCGAGTTGTACGTCGTCTAGCATAATATGGCTAACCAAACAAACGCTACAAAGTCGCAATCAAACACGATAAGTGTTGGTTTTGGCACATTCGACTGCAAGCCAAGTGGCCAAAACGCAAATGCAGTTCAAAACTCTTCAAAAATTACTGATTCGCAGTATATCGAGCGAAAAATCTCTACATACTTTGAACGGAAACAAACTACCCTCTACCTCGGATGCACTGCCTGTGAACTGCCTAATTATATAGAACAACATTCATATGGCACAAGAACAGAGCCTGTAGGAATTCCAAAAATAGTAACAATGATTTTTGACGGGCACAATCATTAATCGTTGAATCTTGAAAGCATCTTTTTCTCAAGGAAGAGGATGTCTGCCGTCAGCGCTCAGCCGTATAAACTCATTCTCACCGCTAACAGCGAGTTCGGAAGAACGCAAATGCTCCACGGTAACCATACCGAGTCTCGATGAACTTACATTAACAGCGCAAAAGTATATCTTGCATAAATGGGCGCAAACAACACAACACTAAAAAGTTTGGCAATCAAGCGCATCGGCACAATGAACCTGTATTTGTTTGAATCCGCGTGGTTCTCTTTATATATAATGGGAGCAGCTGACCACACTGGCTGTACACTTTTCTAATTATCTTGCACAGGCCTTCAGGTAAAACGTATATATATATATATATATATATATATATATATATATATATATATATATATTAATATATAAGCAGAGTAGGTTATATATGTGTTGTTTATATAGTCATTTGTTGGTTGACACACACACACACTATTTAATCAATTCGACATGACCTGTTTCTAGACATGCGTATTGTTTACAAACCTATGTGAAGCGGAGGACACACTTTACTGAATCGACTACAGTTCGTCTCAATATGCTCTATATCTGCTCACAGTCAAATTTTAGAAGGATGCCTGTGGCTTGCTCACACTGTAGACGTCTGCGCGAGCGACTCTTATGGATCTCTATTGTGTAGAATAGTCTCCCGGTTCGTCGGATACGTCTCTCCACCGACACCACACGTTATTGTGGCGTCCACGACGTTTGAACGGTAGCCGCCTTTGGTAGCATGGGCAGTACATGAAGCAAGTGTCTTATGCCGCCATGCATCTTGCTGCTGCTGCTGCTGTACGGAACAACATACAACACCAACAAAAATATACAGGATTTTACACCGGAATGCCTTTCTACACATATATATATATATATACAATTAATTTCCGAGATAGACGGTTTGATCTATTGCTAGGTACACTATATATATATATATATATATATATATATATATATATATATATATATATATATCATAATACGCGCTTTATTTACAATAAAGATAAAATGTACATTGCAAGAAAATCACAACATTCATGCATGAATTCGGGTTGCTCTCCAAGGAAACAGGGACATTACAACTTCCTTTGTCGCTATGCATTTCGGTTGGTAGCAAACCTTAGATCGCGTCTACAGTTGAACATTTGACAACATAATTCTTCATTTTGTGTGACCTTTTGTAAGCATTTTTGGTCCAGTTCTTTAAAAACATCAACTATGTCCTTTACGTGTCTGTCCTTTCGTGGTACACCGCAACGAAATGCAACTTTATCAACAAATGTCTTTAAAACATTCTGCAATAATTGTCGATCCTTCACGTTGCTTGGAAACCATGCAGGGGATGCATACGTCTGTACTGGTTTGACATAGATATTAAATAGTTGCATATACAATTCAGCATCTCTTAGAGCAAAGGATCTGAGAATCCAATTACACCTTCTCGTCGCTTTCAGTGCCACCTCTCTACTTTGTTCTGAGAATTTTAAATCAGGGGTCATATATATATATATATATAGATATATATATATATATATATATATATATATATATATATATATATGTAGCATAATAGTGACGTCATTATATTGTTTTATAACATCAGCATGAAACCAACTGGTGAACTTAGGTGAAACTGGTTTTCGTAGTATTTGGAACGCCTTTTCTCGCTTTACGTGTATACCGAGAAAAAAAATCATCAGTTGGCCGCACATATACCGATTCCATTGTTCTGCAACAATAAGACGTCTGAGAATTAGGAAGCGCTATTTGAACACTACGTGTTTCGTAAGGCTACAATTGAGCATGTTTTTAGGAAGGCCGTTTTTAATAGATACTGCGTAAGGCTCTATTGAATGAAGGCTTAATATAAGCCAGCATATCTCGATTTGGTCGTATCCGACTTAACAACAACAACAGCAGCAGCAGCAGCAGCAACAACAGCAACAACAACAGCAACAACAACAACAACAACGACAGCAACAAAATTGCGTTGACCGTTGTGCGCTGTTACTGTGTAGCAGTAACAATGCCGGCGAGGCGAATGAAATCGGTCTCAACCTGTTCTCGAGTCGGCATCGTCTGCGACAGATCATAGAAAGAACAGGGCAACGGTATAAACAAAAACTCACAACACAACAGCCACGGGGCTCTCAGCAGCAGCAGCAGCAGCAGCAACAACAACAACAACAACGGCACCTGCCTTTGGCAAACAGGCTCACATACCGGCATTCATCAATCGAGTGCGAGTTTATGAATAAAGCAGGTCGGCCTCGAAATGCGAGCAACTCGATGGTAGGCGATGCCAGGCCTTCCCTAAAGCCAGCCCGTCTCCTCAAGCGGTGCTCAGCCTTCTCGGATCTCGGTATGCTTGTTTGAAGCCTACTACTACTACTACTACAGAACTCGGGTTCTTGAATAGTATATATATATATATATATATATATAGTGACAAAGTTAGACACAACTCAACAGTAACAAACCACATATATATATATATATATATATATAATACTAGACGATTATGACAGTGATACAATATCGGTGAGTTACCAGCCGCTACGCCAACCGGCAACTATCAACAACAACAACATCAAACGAGACCACCGTGCTTATCATGATCACTAATCTCGCTATGTAGCAGTATCAGTCGGACGACGACTATATTGAGTGTAGTGGTTAGCGGCCGTCTTAGCGAGAAAATTAGAACTTTTATATATATATATATATAGAGAGAGAGAGAGAGAGACAGAGGGGGGGGGTATAGAGGTTTAATTTAATGACATTGCAATTGTACTCCGAAGCTCGACAACACACTCACGTCCTGTCCTCCAGCCCAAGCAAATGGGGTGGAGGGGCTTCTCCACTGTGAAGGAGAGCGGGGGGTCGTCGTCGGCGTTGTTTGCGGTGTAACACCACACACCATACACTGGCTGGTGGTCGAGGGGGAATACACCGCAACGCACTGTTGTCTGATGACCTATGACGACTATACAACAATGCGGTGAACATACACCGCCGCCGAGTGAAGCTGAGCCGGATGGAGCTCGCATATAGCGCACAGCGCCAGTAGCAACAACAGGGGCCAACTGGTGAATGACAGCGACGAGGAAAACTAAATAGATGATCTCCCATAGTCTGTCTCTCCCTTTACGGGCGTGCGCACTCTTCCCCTCGGTCTATTTCCCTCTCGGTGTACAGGAAAAACAGATAGATAGATAGATAGATAGATAGATATATGTGTACGAATGAAAGAGCTGAAACAACAACAACAACAACAACAACAACAACAACAATAAGACTGGGTCACGCAACTGGGCCTCGAGTCGCCATAGAGATCTCGTATCGGGCCGCCACTATCCAAGCGCGAACAACAGGAAACAACACCACGATGCAGCCGCTCCTGAGTATATAGGGTGTCCGGATTTTTTTGGGATTAAAACTCTGGAGTGTGGTCGAAGCTGTTTTGAAAGAAAAATGTCTTAAAAATCATCTCACTCCTATACGAAGCATTTCCGCTCTCCTTTTCCATTGGCTACAATTATCTTCCCACCGAGCTTGACCATACCTCAGAGTTTTGGCCCAAAAAATCCGGACAGCCTATATATATATATATATATATATATATATAACTCGAACTTCTCGCTTAACTGTGTCGACATCTTGCCCTTTAAGGCTGCCTAAAAAATCATCATCGGTGAACCGAGGGTTAACTCTATGGATTCGACCCCCAAATGCAGATATATCCGGGCATTGCTGTATAGTTTAGTTCAGTTTATTATTATTTTCAAACACACGCTCCTTACAGAACATCCGTGTTTCATACATGTTTTACTTGTCAGTCCAGTTATCTATACTAATATTAATACTTATTGGAACTCAGTTATAATAATAATATCGTTGAAATGCCTTATCGATCGAGGCATTGTTCATTATGTAATTTATGATGCCATCTTTCCTTGAATAACTTAAGTGGTGTACATTCATTATCGAGAGTGTTCCATACTTTGGCCATGGCCATATTAGGCGTTTTAAGTCTATAGTTACGATACGTATTGAGTACTCTCACAGGTGGGCGGTTGCAATTCCTGTTGATGCCACGGAAGTTTTTATACGCAAGGGCGCCCCATCCAAATTGATATATGATATGACATTTATTGATACTTAATTGTAGTTTCTCATTTTTGTTACAACTTCATATAGCCACAGGCTAGTGCGAAGCATATGTACAAGTTACAGTAAGATTTTATACATTATCACCGTAGTATCTCGTATTATTGCAATTATTTATCTATGTATTGTGTACATGTTTACATAGTTATGGTTTAATCAGACGCAAGTAAGGTTAGATAGTGCGTTCTCGCAGTGTTTTTGAATTGACTAAGCGATATAAGTGTCCGAATGTCACTAGGCAACTTGTTCCACAAGGTAGCACCTAAATTACAGAGTGCAAACCTTGATTGTGTACTTGTGGCCGAGGAGACAATGAGCAAGTGAGATGCCGAGCCTCGGGTGTTTTGGGTCCTTGCAGATTTGATAAGGCCAACTAGGTTGGGATGGTACCCAAAAAGAATACGTTTTATTTCGACAACTATGCTACTAACTAACTAAACTTAATTAGGTATGGTAACGGGAGCACTGAGAGTTCTTTATATTGTTCTACTAATATTGAGACACTATGTGGGAGACCTAAGACGAGGCGAAGTGCTCTTTTCTGAAGCAGATGAAGCGGAGTTATATAAGACGCATAAGAAAGACCGTAAACCTCCAGTCCATATGTTAGGCGGTTCTGCACATACGCGTGGTACATTGCCGTGAGGCATTGGCGGGGAAGAATTTTACGAGTGCGGTATATGGCGGCTACGCCACTGACCGTTTTTTTTCCAGACATGTTTTGCATGCGCCTGGAACGTCAGATGTTCGTCAAGAACAATACCCAGGAACTTAGTTTCAACTAGCATATCAGCGTGCGGTCGCTGCAAACCCTTCAGGATTGATTGTCGTTTGGCCCCTTGGAGTTTTAAATTGAACAACTCCTTTTTGACCAATTAATGTAGAGGCCGTTATTTCTAACCCATAGAGATAGCCTCTTAATATCCTCACGAATTATTGCCTCAACCTGTTGGGGAGAGTCGCCCACGAATAGAGCCGTTGTGTCGTCAGCAAACAAGGTTAGTTTAGCATGATTTGGAATAGTAAAAATATCGTTAACAAACATATTAAATAATAGCGGGCCACGGAGGCTCCCTTGAGCCACTCCAATTGATATATTTTCTATACGGGAGAGGGATTGTCCAATTTGGACAACTTGGCGTCTTTCAGAAATGAATGAGCGCACCCACCTTAAAAAAATTTCATTCGCCCTATAAGTGGAGAGTTTTTTTTAAAAGAATGTCTAGATCTACCGTATCAAAGGCCTTTCTAAGGTCGATAAATACCGCTGCTACCGTCTTCTTTAAGTGTATTTGTAAAGTGATGGTATTTTAAGTAGTTTATGAATAGCATACAGATAAGGCACACTTGCATCACTCCTATAGCCAAAAATCGTCATCTTTCATCCCTCCTGTAGCCGAAAATAGTCACACCACACACTGCGTCTACCTTTTTGGGCTGTTAGCATCTGGTTTGGGTCTTTCAGGCAAATCGCCATATTCCCCTGCGTCGTAATTCGAGCGTTGGCACCCGGAAAAACTCACTAACTTCTACAAATATCTCAAAAACTAAGTGATTTTAGTGTTTCGGGATTGTCTGGGCAATGAAACAATAGTTTCGGCTGTGTCTCCATAGGAGTAGCCTTTCGTGGCCTCCGAATAACTGTAGACGCAATATATATATATATATATATATATATATATACCGAGAATACTCAGGCAAATGCAAATTTACAAACAACAAACCAGTCAGATCAACCAAAAGCAATATCTGCACCCTAACTAACAAGCCGATTAGAACAGATTGAAAGTGCTATGTACAAGAAAAGCGAACTAAGTAAGTTCACGCTTGATTTTTAGTCGTTACGAAAAATCATTGACGCGCACACTGAGGTATACTACTGATGTGTTTGTATTAAGCATTTTTTAAAGGAGTAGTTGTAAAATGGGCACGACAGCGGATAACACTAGGCCGGAAATGTGAGGCTCCAACCCACCAATAAAAACAAGACAGTCCTCTCCCTATCCTCCCACCCCCCCCCCTGACCTAATCGAGAACTTTTTCGTTTTACAGCTTTTCTGACAGCTGAAAGAGAGGGGGGCACAATTCGGACGCTAGATGGCCTCTGGCTGTCTTATGGTGCCAGGAAGGATGTTGCCGCATAGGCCTGTAAAACGGACTCTTTTGCTCGATTGAGATGACGGCTGCTCTAAAATCAGTCGCGGCCGCAGCAGTGGACCACCACGCACCAGTTAAAGATGTGACGTAATTCGAATGACTCGATTTGTGGGGTGCTGTGCCAGTTCCCCCCACCTCCCCCGGCTGGATTCAATATGGGTTTGGCGTCGTTGAGTAATACACGCGGGGCAGGCCAAGATGGTGGTGGTGCTCGTTGTCGTTACCGTGATTGTAGTGTTGCTGCACAAGCAAGCACTATCGTACGATAGTGAATCGAGACTGCCAGAGGCAAAAAGAGCATCCCAGTTATGATCAGTCACAATCGACGATGGCAACGACGAAAACAACAACGACCCCCAAAAGAACCCCAGCAGCAACAGCAAGAACAACAACAGCAATGCTAACCACAGCTCAAACAAAAACCGCAATAATAGTAGTAACAACAACAGCAACAGCAGCAGCAATAATAACAACAATAACAATGCTAACCACAGCTCAAACAAAAACCGCAATAATAACAACAACAGCAATAATAACAACAACAGCAATAATAACAATAACAACAATGACAACAGCAACAGCCATGACAACAGCAACAGCCATGACAGGACTGACAGGAACGGTAGTTTAACGTCACGGACAGGACTCATTGGCCGTCTGTATGTCAAGCCGTCTGTATCATCATAGTACTATGATGATACGTTGGCAAACAGGTATGCATACTAAACAAGGCAACCTATACACGTACAAATCTAGAAATTCGCAAGTTGTTTTCCGTACAGTAATTCGAATTATCCGTGATGTGGCGTCATTGTTGTTATCATTGTTAATGCTGTTGCTGTCGTCGTCGTCGTCGTCGGGTGTTGCTTATTATCGTTCTTGCTTTTTACTCTTTTTGTTGTTATTGTTGTAGCTGTTGTTGCTGCTGTTGTTGTTGTAGTTGTTGTTGTTGTAGCGGTTGTTGTTGCCCGTTGTTTGTGCCTGTCGTTGTCGCTGGCTGCTGTCTCTTCTATTGCCATTAAATGTTGTGCTGTAATTGCTAGACGGCTGAAGATCTGTAGATGCATCATCATCGGTGACCGAAGGATCTGTCTGGCGCGGTAGTGTTGGGTGTGGTGGTGGTGGTGGTGATGGTGGCCTTCGTCTCAGCTCCAAGCACGGCCGGGCAATCTATGCCGTACCCCTGATTTTCCAGTTGCAGCAACAGCAGCAACATCCGCCAACATGGCCAGCTCTTGTTTTCCTCTCCCAAAAGCGCTCCTACCGAAGCGGCAACAGCCGAAGCAACAGATGATGAAGATGATGATGGTGCCGCCGCCACTAGCCACAATGTCGGCTCCGACCAATGACTGTTAGTAGAACGTACGCGGCCCTGGCCGGCCACGATTGATCATTAATGTCATTGCGTCATGTGAGGATATTTGGTGGCGATGGTAATAGTGGTGATGATGATGATGATGATCATCATGCTCATGCTGCTGATGTATAAACCTGTCGCCGCACACAGAAATGTTCCAACACCAAAGAAAACACTCACTGCGTGAGCTGGTTCCCGACTGGTTCCACATGCGAACAACTTCAGTTTCTTTCTGCATGAATGCCCGTTGTTGTTGTCGTTGTCGTTGTTGTTGTCGTTGTTGTAGTTGTTGCTGTTGTTGTAGCTGTTGTTGTTGTAGCTGTTGCTGTTGTGGTCGTCGTTTCACTTGACTTCAGAATGCAGCGATGAAGCAGGAGGTGTCCAGCACTCGGTATAAGTGCACCGTAATTTTTGACATCGTCAGATCATATGAAATGAATCACACCGGTGATAATAACGTGCCGATTCTCCGCGCCGGATTCCCATGATTTCTGCTGCTGTTGTTGTTTCTGCGTAAGGTTGCCAACGCGAGAGGCAGACCACCGGCTCCTGCAGCAGTCGTTTGCAAACTTGCGTATCGACATTGATACTAAACGGTCCTGGAACTTCTGGCAGCCATACATCTTCTAATTTTTGCTTTGCAGGGGTTGTTTTTGTTGTTGTTGTTGTTGTTGTTGTTATTGTTGTTATTGTCGTCGTTGTCATCGTCATCGGCGTTGTAACTGTAGTAATGTATGTGCAGATTGGCCCGCTGCTGCCGCTGCTGCTGCTGCTGCTTGGAGGGTTGTTGACCGGTGACGATCGGAAAATCCTTGCTTGCTTACCTCTGCATGGCACGCCTTTTACTAGCAGTTCTAGTAGATATTATGCGGTATAATAGTACTGCTAAAAAAAAGTCGTTCTGATTGAAGTTCTGATGATCATAATACATTTTTTTTTGGAACAAAGGGTTTATTATTATTATTATTATTATCAATATGTACACGTATCACAATCACTGATATATTAATTATGTAGCATCTACAATATTGCTGCTTAATAACAATAATATAAATCATAATAAACATTTTAACCAGGCTTTATTATTAACATGTGCAGGTATCACAATTACGAATATGATGCTATTTATATAATGTTTACAATATTGTTTGTATTATTATTATTATTATTGCTTGACTGTTGGTAACGACTCAACAATACAACAATATCGGATGTTGTATTGTTGTTGAAAACGTGAAACTTTTAGTTCAACGTCGTCCATCGTTCTAACTCGCAGACCGACAAAAGGGGTGAAGAAGGGGGTAGTCTGAGTGGTGAAGTACACCGCATCATACCCAGCAGGTCCAGCTCACACCGGTCCTTAACAAAGATGTCCGAGAGCTTGCTGTTAAACTCTGCGATCACCGGCTGTCGCTCTTCATCCTCAAAACAACTCGTGTAGAAATAGGTCGCATTTCGAAGGGTTAAGCTGCGGACCGCCCCATGGCTCAAACGCTCGAAAGCCTTTGATGTCTCTCGGCAACACCAAAGGATTAGGATTCAGGTCAAGAAGAGTCCCCTCGAAATAGAATAGAGGGACGCTGGATGTCACCTGCTTGAAGTACTGATTCTGAAGCAGGCTAAACGCAAAAGAAGCCGTTATGATTCTATGGGTATATATAAGTGGAGTTTTGTGCAAGTATGAATGCGGAAATAGTGATAATTTCCGAAGTTAGGCCGACAGTACGGCTAGATAACAACAAACAAAGACGCGCTACCTGCAATCCACGACCAAAACAAGCACCAATAAAGCAGCGCACACTCTGCTCTGGCTTCGGTGTTCAGAGTACGCTGCTCACTTTAATGTTCTAAGCACGGAAATCTAGAATAGCCTCTGTGTTTTACTACCACGGTAAGCTCGTGTCCCATTAAAGTACACATGTTTACTTTGTGTCATTGTGTCGCGTTTCCTTCTCTTCAGAACTTCGTGCGCTCTCTCTCTCTCTCTCTGTCTTTCGGTCGTGCTTGTATCTACATACAGGTAGAACGAGAGTTCAGCTCCCTGGACTAACAGACGCATCAGCAGACGCATCTAATTAGTTCTTAATTACTGCCGCAGAGAACGACGCACGAACTTAGGCTCCCATTTAAGCAACTGTATCTAGCTAGAGCTATGTGTTCGATTCAACAAGCATTTCACGACAAAACGGGTGCGCGACGAGACAGACGGACAAGAGATTGTGAGCCAAACACACGGACACGGATTGCACTAACTAGATTTCGCCACGCCTGTCAGTAGTCTACTAGCAAAACAGCCGGACAATCAATGATAGCCTAGACAAGTGTGCCTAACTTGTTATTTGTCTACACAATTGAGCATGTCCGCATTTATGCGAGGTGTTAAAATAACGCAATATATGCAATATTTACATCGATAATGTACGCACGCTGTCACGAGGTCTGTTTGGGCGAACCCTAGATATGTCCGCCCATATCAGCATGTGTCCGCTTAAGCTGCTTGCTCTAAGCGGCCCTAATAGAGAAGGCTGGCATATGTAAATAGGTGGCATACATGTTACGCAAATAATAAACTCATTCATAACTTATATATAATATATATATATATATATATATATATATATATATATATATATAATATATATATATATATATATATATTATATATATATATATATATATATATATATATATATATATATTGCAAGCGACAGAGAGAACGTTAACAACGTCAAGGAAGTCTACTGATGAACATGAAATTGGAGCAAGATGTTGTTCCTGAATATTCCTTGAAACTTATATATATAAAAATCACTGAAACCAACATCTCGCATACATATTAAGTTGAATTTAGAAACTAATTTTTTAGTTTCTAAATTCTAACTTAATATGTATGCGAGATTTTGGTTTCAGTGATTTTTATATATATACGTTTCAAGGAATATTCAGGAACAACATCTTGCTCCAATTTCATGTTCTAACTAAGAAATGTAATAAATACATTTTATTACAATGTATATGAAATTGTATACATGTACAATATGTATACATGTATACATATTGTACATGTATACATGAAACAATACAGGCGCGTGTTTTCTATGGCAACAACACAGTACATTCGTGTGCCTTATACGCGTGTAACGGGAGCACACTGCATGTTGTTGGTCCTAGAAGGCCAGGCTTCAGAAGTCGGCTTATGGTGTTTCGCTGCTCATGCATGCGCCTTATGTAACTGACGACGGGACTATTAAACTGGCGTCGCAGAGTTATTTCAGTGGCGGACGTAAGTGAGCACATCATTTTCGCTATCTCGTTCATTCAGTGCCAAATTGCAAATGGCACCATTATTTATTTCCCCGCATAATTTGTTATCATCATCAGCATCATACTATTTCCTAGTCGTTCCAGTACGTCGACGGTTGGCGCTCTGTTTCTGTATGCGGTTCAACCAGCCATCGCCGATAAAAAAAAAACAACAAATTGGCCGCGTCCTTAGCAATCCCAAGCCCGCAGGTTTGGCAGCGGTCAAGATTAATCAACTCAGCAGGTTCTTGGGTTGAACCGGCGACGACAATCGGTTGACAAAACCAGCCGCCATTCTCCAAACACACGCATATATATATATATATATATATATATATATATATGCGTGTGGTTGGAGTCATCTATATATTGTGTCTGGCCCAAACTTAAATCCAATTAACGCGATAACTTCTTTATGACTGTGACGTAGCCTTACGTCCCTCGTGCTCCCCATATATATATATATATATATATATATATATATAAATATATATACATTTATAATAGGGAGAGGAAGTTAGGCTACCGTCACAGTCATAAAGGAGTTATCGCGTTAATTAGATTTAAGTTTGGGCCAGAGACAAGTGGGAAACATAGCATGAGCTCTTATTTTTGCGAGCTTAGCCTGAACATGGTTGATGGATTTTATATACAGCAAAAATTAACATATATCATCGTGTCGACAACTGGTTAAGGCCAGCTACATTATTAACTGTTATTTATTACGGCGCGATGGGTTTGTCGTGGTTGCGGCAATTCAGCATGCGGGATAAAGGCGATATGGCCAACTGTGGGAAACAACGACCACAACAACAACAACAACAACGTCCAGAAAACGCTCTGCCTCTCGGAAATGAGCCGCTATATATCTGCAGCCGTACTTTTTTTCTATCATAAACTCAAGTGTCATGACCGACGACCATAGCGTTGACGAAAAGCGCTCTCCAGCATACGCTCACAACCACGTGCTTTACACTAGCACAATGTACCAAAATAAACGATCGAAACAGTTGCAACACATGCTAACACTACGAAATCGTCTAGACAAAATAACAATCATAGAAAACGACATTAACCAATGCTACATAGCAGACAACGGCAGACCGCATATAGTGTTCCAGAATTCAACAAGCTTTGAGGTCTAATACAACTCGGCAAAATAATATCTTTCTAATGGAACGAGGGGGCGGAAATGTTTTTTTTTTAAGTGAGAGCAAAAATACCAAACATTGTTGTATCGAATATTTTATCCTGACATATATTCAGTCATCCACTCAACAAACCAATCATACCTGCATGTTTGGAAGAAAAGTTTGCGTCTGTTGAATTGCATTCTATAAAACTCTTTGCAGTTTTTATAATTTAGCCTTTACGCACAATTATTCATATTTTAGAAGACATTTTAGCGTCCTCGTTCCATTGAAAACCATATTTTTTTTCGCCGAGTCGTACTAGACCTCCGGTTTGCTGGTCGAGTTCTGAAACAAACTATATTTATATATATATATATATATATATATATACTCGTCGTGTATGTACTCGTCGGAACAAAAAACAGCTTCACTTTAGACATCCCATTGTGTATCCACAATTGTAAAGCCATATTAAAATTATTACATAATTCGCAAAGAGATTCAATTCGCTTCAAAATACGACCAAAATGTTGAATCGATACGTTCTATTCTCATTCCTACTGGGCAGTGAACTCGAACGGCTCTCGGATATGCAATCTCAGCTTAGTCACTTCCAGTTCAAGTGTGGTAGATAGATGCCTTAGATCAACGCACACATAGCGAAATGTTTTGTAAAATATTAGTTATAAAATCTATATTATCATTCCTGCCAGGCTGCCAGTAACACTTTCAGTGAAAGAGCAGCAACAGCGAGTTCCAAGAAATGGATCAATCCCACACCGCCAGAGAGATCCCACATCCAGATCGTCGCCTTCCTAGCTTGAGCTTGGTTCTATAGTCAATGTTCAATAGTAATCTCGCCAACCGAATCGGAAGTTCGGGCGAGGCTCGAGCTACAACTAGCTTCATATTAGCACGACCGCCTCCTCCTCCTCTTAAGATGAACAGGTTGCGAAACCGCCGATTCACTGCAGTCCAGCTAAGCTCCGTGAAACTCTGCATGTTTACAGTTGTTTGCGTGCGTAGTCGAGGGCGAAGACAAGGGAACACAAGCTCGCTGTAACACTGCTGCCTGCACACAACTCCGTTGAAGGAGAAGGAAGCCGTTGGCCAATGACAGTGCGTTCTATTTTTTTCGGATGAGACCAGTGACAATGTCCGCCTACGGCACCTGATAGACGGAAAAGCCGTTGCACCGGCGACGAGGAGGGCGGTTTGCGCAATATTGCATCGTGAAAACGCGCCAGCTTCATTTGCGGCGCGGTGGTTCAATCATGACTTGCTTTGAGGGGGGGGGGGGGGGCGGGTGTAATATGCTTAGGTGGGACAACCAACCTAAATCCTACAAATCATCACAGAAGTCTCCCCCCCTCAAGCCAACGATTCTCATAGACAAGGAAATTTTATCTGCCCATCAATACGTTGATCATTCATCATCGTCATTGAAGATATACCTCAGGTTGAGTTCCAAGCCCGTAGAGGACGGAGGATAATCTAGAATTAAAAGAAACCTCCACAAAAATTGTTTTAATTATACGCCTTGCATCACAGCACTGCGGCTGTTCGGGGGTAGCTCGCAGAATCATGGAATCAGCTTAATCGAGTGGTTCACATGTTCTCCCAACCTCATGATGTGACCCCATCGGACCCCATATGGGATAAACTGAAACGACGAGTTGAAACCAGACTTCCAGATACGCTCCCGGAGCTCATGAACGCCACGGGCGGTAGTGTGGGGAGGTATTAAATTAAATTAAGTTTACAGTTCGAATAAACAATTCAGCCATACATCTATCAGAAGAATCGAAAAGTTTTCCATTACGATATACCTATTTTCCAACATATTTTACTTTAAGAATTGAGCGCAACATTACAGTCGTAATTTCAAGCTGGCTTTTCAAGCTTTCTTTCCAATGGCAGAGTTATTTCTAATACGATGGTACTAAGATGAGCACAAAGTATGCCCAAATTCAAATGCAATGGGAAGTACGATTTTTTTTTGCCCCGAATATAACAACAACTTAACGAAGCCATTTTCGGTAATCACTGCAAACTAACAAATTGCTTGCACGAATTGTGTTTCATATATAAGAAGACGTATAGTGTCCATACAACTCCTGAGAAACGAAAGTGTTTCCACGCAATACAAGAAACTAAGCCCTTGGCAACGTTCCAGTTTAACCTGTCGTGAATCAAAGGAAAATTAACCAATCGCGGACCAATAACAGTTACGAGAGAGTATATTAGAGTGACAATCCTGAAAAGCCGTTGGCAGGTTTCATCTCTCGATATGAACTGAGTTTATATTTATAATATTTTATAATCAAATAATTAGTTCTAAAAAAGAAAACAAGTTTGTGATCGATAGAAGCAAATTGTGGAATAAAGTAAATAGAAAACATCTTCCACAGGAAGTATAAGCTTAGCTTTCTTATCGCGAAACGCCAAAATTTAGTATCTAATTATTAGCAAACGGCTTGATACAGGGACGTCCATGTTTTTGCGCCGCTGTTGATATTATACATGTACATAAAAACGATTTAAAGAGTGAACTAGAACCTAAAATGAGATAAGAGTGTCACGGAGCGACTAATATATAGAATTCCAGTCTTTTTTGCGGATGATATGGTTTTAGGAGCCAACTAATTTGCAATTTTGTGTGGAAGAAGAATTCAATGAGAACAACAACAACAGTGCCGTATAAAGCTATGCTGGTCATTGGCGGATATTAGAGGTTATTGATCGACTATTGAATATTGGCGGATATTAAATGATGATGTTGATAAATATTGCATTGAATTGATAAACATTGGATATTAACATTGATAATAATAACGTCTATGTTTCAAATGTTGTTCATAATCGCTTCAAAAAACGGTGCTAGCCAGCGCGGAATGTGAACATTTCGTAAGAAAGCTTTTTGATGCCGCCAAATTAGATAGAAAAGCTCACAGGCATCGG
This sequence comes from Dermanyssus gallinae, assembly GCA_003439945.1. NCBI lineage: Eukaryota > Metazoa > Arthropoda > Arachnida > Mesostigmata > Dermanyssidae > Dermanyssus > Dermanyssus gallinae. Next base: position 74,169 of record QVRM01007142.1, on the reverse strand, counting down.
TTTTTTTGCGGGCAAAATTTTATAGCCGGATCACTAACGACGACAATGAGAATATGTATAGACACACAGATATCGCGAATGTTGTGTGACTGGAGCATACAGTTTAGAACAAAGCGGGAACAATGAAGCACATTGCGATTCGCTATGCAAACGAGGCTTGTTTGAAACTTCTCGCTGGAACAATAGCATATAGCGAGAACAAACGCATATTAAAAGAAACCAGCGGGACGAATTAACAACTTGCTCGGTATGGGCCCGGATTTGGTCAATAGTTTTTCCTTTTAGTTTGTAATCAGCCGCCAAACAGGCTAATTCGCTATAAGTGCATCTCATATATATATATATATATATATATATATATATATATATATATATATATATACAGAGCAAGGTGGCTAAGTGGCAAAGCCTTTGACTTGCATGCGGGAGAACTGGGTTCGAGGCCCAGACCGGCCACTCTTAAATTGGTTTGCATGATTTCCAATTTAGACAAGGTAAATGCCAGAGTGGATTAAAAATGAGCCATGACATGAAAAAACCGTACACGGGCATTAGCCTTACAGAAAAAAAAGACAATATATATATATATATATATATATGTGCATTAACTAAGGGTTTCGTTTCTGTGACCAATAAGAGTTTTTCTTTGTGTGACCGGTGTTTCGGAACGGTCAAGACTTGAACACGGTAACAAGAACAAAAGCAACATTTACAACGATGACAACACCATATCGTCATTCGTCGTGACTATCACCGAGACAAGACCGGCTGCTGTCTGGCTGTATGGCAGAAGAGCGGCCTCATATTCATCCTCACCATCGAAGGTCATGCAACTGTTGCTGCTACTGCGGGTGCTAATTAGTTCCACTAGAACTACAACAACCATTACTATTAATAAATAACTCTTATTCTTCTTCGTTCGTCTTCGGGACGCCTAGACGACGGAAACAGATAGTCGCTGCCACTGCGCGTACGAGTATTATCGTAGCATCAAAAAGCATCCCAAAGTTGCGCCTGCTGGTTTCCATTCGGGGTGGTTTTTGATGCTGTTCTCGACGATATCGTGGTTTCGCTATCAACTTTTCGCTCAAATAATGCCGGCCCCGCCACCAGCGACAGCCAGCGACCAGCGCCATAAAGGGATCGAGTCCCCTCCCACGAGAACGCGTCATAGATGGAACGAGGCCCCCCGAAAACGTGCCATAGAGGGAACGAGCCCCCCCCGGAGAAAGTGCCATAGAGGTAACGAGCCCCTCTCCCCCGAGGGGAGGCTCCCAGCTGCGGACCTCGACCGAGACTTGCGCGCCAACGTTCGTATCCAAGCGCTCCGCACGCGCGTGTTTGGCGAAGTAAACCTGCTGCTGCTGCTGTTACGTCCGTCACCGCCGCCCCCGGTGTGAACTGACCCAAGCGTAAAAGCGTCGAGCTAGACTGACCCGGGTCAGTAACCAACGGACCAAGTAGTTGTAGCAAAGAGTGACACGTCGCCTTCGAGTCGATTATGGTGGTGGTGGTGGTGCTGGTGGGGTGCTGGTGGCGGAGATGGGATGATGGAGCTCGTGAGGGTGAGGGTAGGGGTGGCGGGGAGCGGAGGGGATGGGGGTAGTCGAGGTGGGCCGAGCAGCTGCTCGCCGGCATCGAGAACGCGTTCTCAACGAGAGTACACGACCGAGAAAGGAACAAGAACCGCTCAGCATCTGTCTGGTGAAGCCATCAACAGCCGCTGCGACGATGCGATGTCGATTGTTGTTGCTGTTGTTACACGAGACAGTCAACACATTGATGGTGTGTGTGTGTGCGCGGGTGGATTCTTCTTGTGTCCATCTATCATAGCGTCATGGCAACATCAGTCCGCCAAGATCAACAACAATAACAAGTTCAACATCCACACCACACCACAGCTATAACGATAGCGAGGACGCCCAGCAGCAACAGCAACAACAATGATAACGGCAGCAACAACAACAACATAAGTATCAAACAACAACAACATAAGTATCAAACAACAACAACAACAACAACATAAGTATCATCATTACTATCCATATCAACGCACTCGAGATTCAATCTCAACAGGAACTCCAACAACGAGAGAGAGAGAGAAGAGAGAGACAGAACGTCATGACGTAAGCGTAGTAGTAACATGACCGGGCGCGCGTCTTCCGTCCGTCGCCTAGCGTTCCGTGCTTCCATCTATCCATCCATACTCCGTCCACACTCGTCCAGATGCTCTTATGTGGTCGAGTAATTCGCCGAGCGTTTCCCTGTACCCCTCGCGTGTTGTTGTCTGTCTGTCTCGACGCACCACCACCACCACCGACGCCACCAACACAGGGAGAAGATGTTGGCTATACTACGAACAGTCGCGCCAGATAGCTGCTGTTGTGACGCCGGCCGTGGCAATTGTGACGGTAGCCGTGGTGCCGATGACGACGACAATGATGACGATGATTATGATGATGACGATGATGATGACGACGACGATGATGATGACGTCACACGCTGCTTGATTGCTGGATCGTGGATGACCAGTCTCAACTCTGCGTCAACTGCCGGCGGAGTAGTCAATCAATCGAGGAAAGTCGCCGGAAAAACGCAGGGAATCAGATCGTGCCAATACTCTGCCATGCCATGCTGCTGTTGCCACTGCCGCCACTGCCGATGCCGCAGTCAATCGATGGATGATGAACACGACCGCGTTCAGCGATCGTCCATGGTCTATTCCTCTCGGCGTCCCTACGACCCGACGATTCGTTCGCAGTGGTGACGGGCGCAGTTTTCGCAGCCGCACGAGGGGACTCGCTGATACTCGAAGAGTATATACCCTAGACAAACGCAGTACAACTACATGTATACGGAGCGTGTATGTGTATATCAAGGCATATATGTTGTCTCGGCGGGACCGAAACGTTGACTTATGGATACGGATGTATAGTATAATGTACTCATATATATATATATATATAATATATATATATATATATATAATATATATATGATATATGATATATATATATTATATCTATATATATATATATGTATATATATGTATATATGTATATGAAAGCTATCACGGCGGCTTTGGCTGGAGCGTCTGTTGAAGAAAACTGCTGTTTGAAAGCTGTGTTCTCCTCATTTCACATAGTCATCAATATGTATTTCGTCTCACGTCTCGAATACAGTACACACGACAATGTGTTTGTTTCTTTTGTGACAACCTGTTCCGAAATCGCTTCAATCGGTTGTTCTTTTTTGGGGTATCCCATCAACAGTAACAATAACAACACATCATCGCTTACTCATAAAGCAGTAGCTTACAAGACGTGCTTATTTTCTAACGCACGGCACACCGAAACTACGAATAGGATGAGTCAATCTGCAAGCAGCACTGCAGAAGAGCAGTTCTCACCCTCTGTTTCTTCGTTTATGGCATTGTCGAAGCCCCGTCAAAGGAGCCGACATCAACTGAAGAATCATTAACGCTCACAACAACAACCGCAATATGCATAGCACCGCCAGCAATCAACTTCGCTACGCGGACACATAAATTATATATAAATATATATATATATATATATATATATATATATATATATATATATATATATATATAATATATATATATATATATATATATATATAGTGGCGGCATGATCTTAAGAACTAGTGTGCTTGTCATAGTTGTCATCTGGCGGGGTGTCGTCGCCGGTTCGATCTTTGTTGTGTTGGTCGAAATGTCTTTGAACGACGATGCTCATTGAGAATGGATGATAAACCACACGTCGCTGAGACTCCATAGCAACCATGCTGCTACCACAAGGACTGTCGGGTAAACAACAACAACAACAACTAGACATCTCAACGCGTCCGCTTATGCTGCCGCTGTAAGCACCTCTGATATAAAATGGTGACATGAGCATTTAGGTATACACATACAGTGGTGTAGAATACACGTCAAGCAAATAATAAATCTCTCTCTCCATTTATATATATATATATATATATATATATATATATATATATATATATATATATATATATATATATATATATATATATATATATATATATATATATATATATTCTGTTCTCTGTAATACTCAAGGGTACCATGAGCCGACAGAAGAATGTATCTGTAACAGGTGTGGGAGAGCTTGTGGGAGATATCATGCGGGGGAGTGCCCCAGAGTTAAATCACTGGCCAGGCTGGCTCAGTGACCGTGTTTTTATGTATAATATTTGACTATATACCTAACAAAGGTGATTAATAAATGAATGTAATGTATATTATATATGCTGAGCGAATAGAAATAGACCCTACTAAACTCTGAGCTCTTCCTTCGACCTCGACGCTTCACACGCACACACACACAACAACAACAACAACAACAACAAATAGAGTATGCGCGCTCAACCTCAGCTTGTTGTTGGGTCATCATCATCATCATCATGAGCTCCCTCACCTTGACGTGGTTCGCAGTAGCTGTTCGAGGTGTCGGGGCTCTGAAGCATGGCCGGCGACGGGGCCGAGAGTGAAAGACACAGGCGCCCAGCAAAACAACAACAAGAACAACAATGCTAACAGCGGCAGCAGCAGCAGCAGCGGGATCAACAAGAGCAACAACAACAACAACAACAGCTATAATGATGATAGGTGGGAGAAGTGCTGCTTCTGGTGAAAACTCCTATGAGCAAAACACAACGTTCACGACCGCGGTGGTGGTGGTGGTGGTGGTAACAGTGGTAAGCGTGCAGCCAGCGAATGCCGACAGCAGAGCGACGTTATGCGACGTTAATGAGGCTGCAAACGATCAAGATATAGTTATGTACATATACATATATATGGGGGAGCTACGGGTTGAACCAACGTACGAGAAAATGCGCTAGCACGCATTCACACCTGCACGATTGTCTGATTGAAGAAATATTGCTAAGAACTAAAAGTCATAACAATAATCACTATTCTAATAGTATTAATACGTAACAATAGTATCAATACTAATAGTAACGACGGTAACAATGTGATGAGCATAATAAAGCTGGTGTATCCGTTCGTATCTCACAATTATCATAATAATAATATAATAATAAGAAGAAGAAGAATAATAATAAGAAAATACAATGATCATCACAGTACTAATATACGACTGATGCAAAGCATTGCGACCCTTCTGTATTCGACTCCAGTCGCCACCGCGCGCTTTAACGTAAGCCAACGACAATTCGAGTCCTTCAGAGACTGTATCTTGTTCTCAAAGGTGCATCCATACGAGATGGCACTCACGAATGCACACGCATGATGAGCGGAGCAGAGAGAGGCGCACGCGTTCGCGATCATAAACTCCTTCGAGCTCGTCGAGCCGAAACAGAAGTTGAACAATATATCTAATCTTGTCTAGTGATCGGGGAAATGAATAAAATACCCTACACAGAACACACTGTGCAGCAGTCGACGGCATGCTACTGTTGTTGCTGTTACCAACATAATTAACGACGAGAGGGACGAGATGCTAATGTGTTGAAGATGCCGGACCTTCGTGCACAAGCAGCGTCCGATAAAAGCTAGGGCGGCTATGTAAACGCCTACTTTTACTACTAACAGTGTTGTTTGTTGTTTTTGTTGCTGTTATTGTTGTTGTTGTTGCTGCTGCTGCTGCGATGACTTGTTGTTGCAATTCAAGCCGACACGTTCAGCGTCGACAAGCACTGACACCCACAACAACAACAGTCACGAACAAGTCGGTAGTATTGTCGGTCGTAACTTTACAGTACGGCAAGCACGTCTTCTTTCTTCACCAGTCTGTTAACCATAAGTCAGGTGCGAATTTGACGACGTCAAAAGCATGCCGGCCTCGCCTAGCAGAACCAATCACAAAGTTCAGCATTCAACAATGCGAATTCGCAGCCTAATTCGCCGACATATCGAACGTGAGTGCACACTGCCCACTTACTTACACTGGGTTCTGTCGAACTGTCTTCGTTTTTAGTTGTTGACGTTGTCGTAGTCGTCGGTGTTGTTGTGTTTATTTTCCTTTGTGCCCCGCTGTTCTTGCACTGGGTGTTGTTGTTGTTGTCGGAGCTGTATTTACACGTATGTTTGTTGTTATTGTTGTACTTATTGCTGCACGCTTTCTTGTTGTTGTTGTTGTACTTATTGTTGCACGTTTAGCTTCTCCGTACTTCTCCCAAACTGAGTATTCGTCGTGCCTCTGCCGGATGTGTTGAAAAATCGACCAACAAAATATTTTTGCTAGCCGACAACCACGAACTGTGGTTGTCAGTTGTTCGACAAACTTTGATATATATATATATATATATATGTGTGGAACTCTTCAGATCAGTTTAGCATTGGCTAACTAGCTTACTCACTCAGCTTAAACCGGCTCTTTCTTCTTCTAGATGAGTTCACTATTTAGACTTATTCAGCAGCAACAGCAGCGGCGACGCCGGCAGCTTTTGCGGCGAGAGTTTGTTTTCGCTGTAACTTCGCGCTGTGCTTCGAGTAGACACGTCAAAGAAAGCAACACACAATATGACGATCATCTAGGATGATGCTGCTGCTGCTGATGCTGCTAGTAATCATATGAAGGTTCCTAATCTGCCTGACTGTCTGTGTGTTCAAGTTATCATCAACCTATGTTTCTATCGATCGGTGGGGGGGGGGAGGTGGATGGGGGTAGTCGGTGCCCCACGCCGTCTCGTCGACCCCCCTTTAGCTCTTGTTATTGACGGTAGACGTCGTAGTTGTTGAAGTAGTAGTAGTATCCCCTCGACTCAGCCCGGTGGCGTGGTGGCTTAAGTCTGCGCCTCGCAACCGGAGGAGACACATAGGTGCGCGGGTTCGAACCCCACCGTTGCACACTTGTATTTATGGGGGTCCGTCTATGAAGCAATGTGAAAAACAGTTCCGTGGACGTTAAATCTTGGCTGAGGGTCAGCCCGAAAACTTTTATCCCCTCGACTCACAATACGTCGTCGATTCGTTCTCGTTCTTGTTGTTGTTATTGTTGTTGTCGTCGTCGTCCACTAGTCAACGAGATCTAACTGACTCGTAGGCGTCTCCTACCATGCCTTGACCGTCTGCGTTTTGCTCTGGGGTCGTTGCAGCAGAAGCAGAAGCAGCAGCAGCAACTGCTGTCCATCTACGTCCATCTAAGAACCTGCCACCTGACTCTTGCTGATGGTGGTGGTGGTGCTGCTGCAGCTGGGTGTTGTAGATGCTTCTGCTGTTATTGCTGTTGCTGTCCGACCGAAACGACCGCCGACGGACGGCGTTTGCGCACAAACTCAACTCGACTCGAGAAAAAAACGTCGTCTTCTCTACGAACGACGGAACCGAAAACTCGTTTCGACGACGACAAGAAGTTTGAGACCAGGTGCAGCACGCGACGCCACCCTGGACGGTAAGCAGGCAGATAGGTAGGTAGGTTGATGGGTCAGCCGGTGCAACTGTGACGTAGGAGAGCGCGAAAGGACCAGACGCAGACTTCAAGCAGGAAGCAGAGAGCGTCGGAGAGAAAGAAAAAAAAAAGACGGAACACAAATTGGAAAGAAAAGCAACAGCTGCAGTAGCAGCAGCAGCACACCGCCGCACCGATCACACGTCAAGTCAGTGATGGTGATGCTGCTGCGAGAAGGTGAAAGAAACAAGTGTGTTTATTGTCGTCGTCGTTGTTGTTGTCAAGTTGAGAAAACCTTGCCTGGCCTGGAGATGGCCTGACGCGGCAAGGAGAGAAGAGGGCTGGCTGGCCTGTGTTGTGGCCTAGACCATCGATTGACTACGATCATCAATCACTGCACTTCGCTCCACCAAGTAGTCCTGTCGACGGGCTGCCACGGATTTCTCTCACAGTTTCAAAGGGGCTGTCTGGTTTCACGGTTGTGTTTTTGTTGTTGCTGTTGTTGTGAAGTTGGTTGAGTCGGTGGTGGTGGTGGTGGTGGCGCCGAGAGAAACCAGAATACGCAACGAATAGGCCGATGGGGCCGGCTGTGTCCCAGCGGCGCCAACGGTCCGGTGAGAAAGACAACAATTGGATGATCGCTGGGCGTCAAGCGTCGATTTTGACGTCGTTCGATCGAGAATTCGTCATAAACATCTATCTATACTCGGTTCCCATCTTCGTCCTTTGCACCTACCTTGCCATCATAGTATCACCAAATAGGAACAAGACACAGCCATGGAGTAGTGCAATTGATAATAATAATAATAATGAAACAGAACAGTGCTAATGATAAAAACAATAATAATAATAATTTCGTGCCGATTGCAATGGAGACAATGGGCCCAGTCAGCAGAAGAACAAGGACATTTATTAAAGACTTAAGTGATCGAATACAAGCAAACACCGGAGATGCACGCGAAGGCGACTTTCTGAGGCAGCTGCTTTCATTGGCAGTTTGCAGAGGAAACGCCGCGTCGATATTAGGTGCGATGGGCTGACGTCGGCAAGAAAGAAACTATAAAATAATGAGAATACACATTCACACCTCACAATTGTATTGTCCTAACACATATTAATGAAAATAAATAATAATAATAATAATAATAATAATAATAATAATAAAAGAATAGTAATAACAACTACAACAATGACAATCACAATATTATTCATAGGATAAACGAATCAGATTAGCAACAACTTGCAACAACAACAACAACAACATCGTCAGGAGATATACCCACCGGAGGAGAAGCAGTTGCACTAGCAGAAGTAGCGGCGGCAGCAACGGTGGTGGTGGTCACGAATAGCGTGACCAGCGTTCGCTTGGCCGGTCACCACTAGGTCAATTAGTAGTCGTCAGCGGTCACGTCGTCACACTTTCGACACTCGACTGACACGTACACTACGATCACACAGCAGCTAAGACACAGCACCACCACAATCACCACGACCACGACACATTTTCCACCAGAAGATCTTTGAATGTCTACTACGATGCACCACCTATCCACCCATATATATTATATATATATATATACACACTCTCGTTGGCTATCTACTACACTTACGCAGAGACTCGGCGGCTCAACGAGTACTACTCACTCAATCGCGCATCGAGCCGAATGAAGACACCAGCGCCGGTGCAGACGACATCATAATAATAACAATAACAACAACAACAACAACACCAAAGCCACAAGCATAACAATGACGACGACTATCTGAAGCAGACGACGACGACGACGACGACGACTATCTGAAGCAGACGGCGACTGTTTGAAGCAGACGACGTAGACAATAACAGCAGCAGCAACAACAACAACAACAACAACAACAAAAACAAACAACGGTTTCTGTCCCATCTTCTTCATCCAACGATTTTCTCCTCGATTTCAGCACGGGCTTACCGATGACACGCAGATGTCAGTCAGTGAACATCTGCGTGTCACTGACATTCTGCGTCAGCAATAGCTGCTATGACAAGTGGCGTGACTGCCAATTAAGCCGCCAGATCGTCTGCTACGAGGCGGCGGCCGCCGCCAAATCGTCGGCAACGACGACGGCCGCCAGGGGGCGCTGCCGCCCGCTTATCCTCCTCGCTCTCTTTTATTTGGGCGGCTTCTCTCCCACTTTCAGCGGCAGCGGCGGCGGCAATCGATGGAGTGCGTAACTCTCTCTCTGAGACCTGCGATGCGCTCGTTTGTTATGTTTGCATGATTATCGTCCGCGCCAGCTCGTTCTCTTCTTCTTCTCCTTCCTCCTCCTCCCCTCGCTCCTCCTTGCCTTCTTTGTTCTGCGTCTCTCCCACTCTAGAATTAAGGAGCTCGCCTCAAACTCGACCCGACAGTTTCACTGGCCATCAAACAATTCGCATCTTGTCTCTCTCCATCTCAGGATCTCTTTCCCCGCCTGGACACGAGTGAGCCCAGAATGACGTCATCGCCATGGCTATGACGTCACACACGTGGCCGCGGGTAGTACACCTTGCCGAGACAGAGAGAGAGGGGGGATAGCGTGGGCTTCGCCCCGCGCACGTGCCAGCCAGCCCCACAGCTGCCATAGCGGGGCTGTTCGAACACGTCGCGACACGTCCATAGTTCTTTGCTTTTGCCTGTCAGGGCCGTGTCCCACAAGACTATATACTATATATATCATATATATGTATATAGATATAATCTATCATTCTAGTATATATATTCTATATATAAATATATATATATATATATTATCACCTGAAAAACAGTGCCAAATGTAAATATGTAACATGGTTATGCCTGCATCTGGAATGTCTGGGTTGCACAAGAAGCAAGTCCTTATGCATCCGTGTCGTGATCGAATCCGTGACCTATGACATCATAGTCATAGGACAGCTCTACCACACTGTCCCGATAAATATATATATATAATATATATATATATATATATATATATTAATATATAGGGCGTTTCAGGAAGATTTGAAGCGTGATATATGGAATTGTAGAGCTCGTTAAAGCAGATGTTTTTTTTTCCCAATGGAACATGGTCTCTGAGAAGTTTTATTTCGGAGTGAACGTGAAATTACTACAATTTGTCACACTGGTGTTTTTGCTCGACATGAGAGCACAAAGTCTGCAATGGCTAGACAACTAGTCCTCCTATACAGAAGCTAAGCACATTGTCGTGTTCCTGAGAAAATTCAGCTTCTCCTGAAGAATATATAACGCCGTTCGCAAGATGCGACATGGTCGTTTAGAACAGAATTCGCAAAAATGAAGTTATTTTATTAGCTTTTACACCAAATACCTCAAAATCATTACCCTACGACCACTCAGTCGATGTTTTTAAGGTATGCCAGCTTAAGGTGAGGCGCAATCACTTGTAAGCTATATCGACCTATTGGTGCAATTTTTAGGTCAGTGTCACGAAGTTATCCAAGAAGCATTATAGCTGCCGTTGCTTTGGCCCGTTTTTCTTCTATGTGCCTTCCATACGACATTCATAACTATATGTACTCATTTTAAGGTTTGGTAGAACTCCGCAAGGAAATCATTTTTCCTAATGGATGGAGGGGCGGGGCGGAAACGTCTTGTTTAGGAGAGGAAATTTATAAAAGTAGTTATTGTGCCTTTTTGTCTTTTACATAGCTGTGCGAAATCTACGTTTGCGGGAAAACCAGTCAACGCATGAAGGAATCGATTATGCCGGCGTGTTCGACGGAATTCTGCTCAACAAAAGATATTTTACTAGCTTGCGTAGCGAAAAGCGGATAGCCAGATTAAGGAAAGTCATAAAACGTCGATATGTTGTTATGTCTTACAGTTAACGCTTTTTCGTAAAAAAATTGTAACATTTTTCCATTACGACCAAAATTGTACGTCCAAAAGACCACTCTCACGGAATAGCAAATTTAATTTAAACTCGTCATTATCATTGTCACTATGGTCCCAAAGACCGCCAACGGGCGCTTGCGTTATTCTTGGTCTTTGCGTAGGCGTTTATCTCAAGTCCTTTCAAGAGAGCGAATGCCCCTACCATAGAGGAAATGCGCTTCATTGTACCTAAGTCACGATGTGCAAGCACGATATCATCTGTATGCATATGACTCTCACGGCTTATGCCGAACTCGTGTCGGATTTGACCGCCAAGGCCCGCGAGTGGGAAGGCAGACGAGACGCAGCTTAGAGGATCCTAGGCTTTGCGACCGGAGGAGGCAATGCGAAAGAACTTTCCCGTAGACGTTAAATGTTGGCTGAGAGTCAGCCCGAAAAACTTTAAGCTTAGCGAGGTTTCTGCAGAATTTCCATACTTTGCGCACTGCCCAGTGCACCACCCTCACCATCCATCAATAAGGTGTCATCATCAAACAAATTCAGGAGAGAGAGAGAGAGAGTCATCCACACATACCCATTGAAATGATTCAAAAGAGCAGGTAAAAGGCCTTTATCAAAGGCGTTATCGTAGTCTATAGAGACTGCATACAGAGATGACCTCTGGGATGTGGCGCAGCTTCCTCGATTTTTGACTGGAGAATATGAATTGCATCCCTGACCGAATGATCCCAGTTAAGCTCAGATTCTACGAGAGAGAGAGAGAGATCTGGATCTTGATTGTCATCATCACTATTCCTATCCTTGAACAGGAGAAAACGACATGGCGAACTTTAGGCATTCACCTCTTTATATAATATATATATATATATATATATAATGTGAGCATTCAAATCAGGCGCAACAGAGTGGCGTTATATCACTGGTAAACGGTGTTGAGCGCCCTACCGCAGTCTCTAGAGACTGCATACAGATGACCCCTGGGATGTGGTACAGCTTGCTCAATTTCTGACTGGAGAACACGAATTGCATCATTGATCGAATGGCTCCAGTTAAGCTCAGACTCCACAAGAGAGAGAGAGAGAGATATCTGGATCTTAATTGTCATCATCACTGTTCCTCTTCTTGAAAAGGAGAAAAAGACATGGCGAACTTTAGGCATCCACCTCTTTATATATATATATATATATATATATATATATATATACGAGGGCGGCGTTATATCACTGTTAAACGGAAACGGTGTTGAGCGTTGTCCTCTTCTTACACAACAAGTGACGCTTGCCACTTTAGCGCCGTTTTGATCTACTTCCCCTCTATTTGGCTGGTAGAGAGCCTCTGTAAGCGTCCACGGGCACTTATGGCTCAACATGCGGAAGCAATAAATGCAGCGTTCGACGTTCGCTTTCATTATGTTAAATGATTCGATCTAGTGATCGAACGAATATCGTGTTTTGGTTATGCTCGGCCCGTCTCTTTTGCAACTCCGAACAGATAAATGAGCACAGCTCACGCGAAAGAATCAACGAAGTCTGTTTCTTTGTCGACGAACATTGCGAAAGCTAGAAAGGAAGTAAACCATTTGATTGATCCTATCATCTGCATGTTCGCTATGCAATCGACGGCTGCCACTACAAAGGCGTGTCCATCTTTTCGATCCCTCTGGTGGCTTAGACACGCGGTAGTTCGAGGCTGAAGATAACTTCTTGCGGCAAACGAATTTACGATCATTTATATATATATACATCGCAGACACGGGCGATAGCCTTTCCTGCAAAATGGACTAAATGGTTACAATTGTTTGAATTGAGAAATTATAGAAATTTCAACCTCAATGAGGAATTACTGAATTTAAATACATTTGGCGTTCCGGAGCATACGGTTTCATATATATATATATATATATATATATATATGAATATATATATATATGCGTGCACGGTATCATCTGAATGCATGACTACCAGCATTTTTGGTACTCTTGTTGAACTTAACTAACAAGGTTCGCGAGTAGAAGGGTGAACGAAACGCAGCTTAGTGTATCCCCTTGCAGAATTCCTACAGTTTGCGTAATACCCAATGCACCGCGCTCATCATGCACCAATAAAGTTGGTGGTTTCTCTTGGCATGTCCGGCACTTTACCTGTGGCTTTGATATTTAAGTCTCTTTTGTCCTGGTGATAAACAGTTTTACCGAAGCATTTTTTTCGTTTATGTTATCCGTGGTGGCTTCAGGGCAGTTTTATGTGCATAGTCGATAGAAAAACTTTTAGAAACACCTGTTTCAACTGACAGAGAAGACTAATCTTGAAACAGAACGGCTTCGGCGACTTTCCAGTCAGCAGGAAGACGACACAGCTTACGTGAAGACCGAGTTCACAAATTAATGTGCAGAGCGTGTCTGATGAGGTGAAGAACCCAGGGGTGATCACGGCCGCTTGATCCGATAGGCACCCGCCACAGCTCCTGTCAGTCCGTAGCACTATTAAATAAAGATCCGGGCTGACAGAATGTGAAGCTTAAGGGGGGAGGTGTGTTTAGTGGGTATGCTGTTTCGGCGGAACAAAATCCAGTCGTCGGGGTTCGGTCCCACACAGCGCGGGTAGGCTACCATGCTATGCCCCTCGCGCCAGTGCGTAAATGCATTCACCCTCCCCCTACAAGAAAAATACACCTGTTTACTTGTTTCAATGAGTTCAGACCGACTACAGCGGCGCATTCAAACGTAACAAAAACAAATATCGTGTTGATTAGTTTCGAATTGTGTTTCCGCATAAATGTCACATGTCATATCCTCCAGCGACAGTAGAGCAAAACGAGCACCGTGTAGTGAATAAACACTTCTCTTTCTTCGAAAGTTTTTGACTGCAAACAAGCGGAAAGATGATGTCAATTATTATAATAGCATGCAGTTGACGAAGAAAGTGCACCAGTGTACAACAGCTTCGCCAAGTGGATTGCCAAATTTAGAAGGGGTAATATGAGCACCAAGGGTAATTTGCGTTCAGTGGGGCCAAAAACAGCTTCGGATGAGATAACTGTGCTAGAAGTCTGACAGAGGTCTAAAGACAAGCCTGATTAATCGGGCCATGTTTTTATGGGAGATTTCCGGCATGCGTAGTGCACGTGCGTCGTTGGCAGCTCCTAGCAACTTGTGAGAGACTCACAAACCACTAGAGCCACTATTCCTCCCCGGGAAACAGGCTCGTTTGGAATTTGTGGCACTGGTGTTTTTGCCCGACATAGGGGCATAAAATGTGCAATTGCGAGACAACCGGCATCCTATATCATCCTATATAGAAACTAAGAACACCGTCGTGTTCGTGAGAAAATTCTACTTCTGAAGAATTTATAATATCGCCAGAAGCTGCGACACGGTCGTTTAGAACATAATTCGCAAAAAATTAAGTTCTCTATTTAGCCTTCACGTTCAATATTTCAAAATCATTACTCTACGACCGATCACAGCGCTCAAAACTAACACATTCAGTGCAGCAAATGCGCCATCATTTCATGCCGAGCATTTTGGTACCAAATACATGGCAATGCGAGCCGTGATTGCGGAGTAATGGAGATCGAGTGCATGCATAAATGACCTAGTTCATCAGCTAACGCACTCTAGGTCATTTATGCGTGCACTCAATCTCGACATGCCCTCCGAAAAATCGTAGTTACTCCGCAACCTCGGCTCGCGTATACGTTTGGTACCAAACTGATCGTCATGAAATGCGCATTTGCCTGAATGTATTCGCTGTGAGTTGTAGGGTAATTAATTTGAGGTAATTGGCGTGGAAGCTAATAAAAAAATATATTCACGAACACAAGGGTGTGCTTAGTTTCTGTATAGAAGGACCGGTTGTCTCGCAACAGCACATGTTAGGATTCGATGTCGGGCAAACACTCCTGTGTCACAAATTGTAATAATTTAACTCTCATTCCGAAGCAGACCTTCTTGGAGACCATGTTCCATTGGAAAAAAATATTTGCTTTAACGAGCTCTATAATTCCTACTATTGATTAAAAACGTTTTGAAACACCATGCATATATATTTTTCCTAAGAACAGTGATGATATATAAATATAATATATATATATATATATATATATATACTCAAGGAATGTTCAAAACAACATCTTACTCCAATTTCACGTTAATATATGTATTTTGTAAGTCGATCTCTTTGACGTTGTTAACGTTCTTTTTCTCGCTGCTCATTCGTATATTTACGTTGTTGTGTCTGTACAAGATTCGATCAGGTAACAGAGCTAGTGAAAGCGGGTTAAGAATTAGAGAAGGGGGGGAGCTTAAAGGTAGTGTGATGTGCACTCTGGCACGTTGAAGTGTATTTAGTTTTTTTTTATAAACCTTACGTTGTTAAATGCCGTTTAGTTGTACTTTGTGGGATCCTCTACTACGTAGGCAGAAAAAAATATTTTATTCTTGCATCTATATATATATATACATTTATATATATATATATATATATACATATATATATATATATATATATATATATATATATATATATATATATATATATATATATATATATATATATATATATATATATATATATAGTGGTGTTTCACGAGTCGCTTCAGGTTTTTAAAAACCTCAAAAATCAATGGCTCTAACGATGAATAATGCCTGGAAACATCAATTTGGTAGCGTTCCCAATTTGATTTTTTTGTGCACCCCAGCCTGGCGAGTTTTGGTGGTCGGATCTAGCGATGCATGCCCATGAGGTGGTTCAGCTGACGCAACAACTCAATCCAACGGACCGTTGGGAGCGGCTAAACCTCGCACCTATTGGGCTTTAGAGGTGATACAGCGTGATGCCAAAGCGTGATGTTTACGAACAAAACCTATTTTTTCATCTCTGCACAGGAATGCAAATAAAAACCTGTGGCATCTAGGCAACTAAAAACTGCAAATAAAAAACCTGAATAACTTTACGTTATTCAGGAGGATTCGTCACATGTGCCGTATATGACGGCACGTTATAGCCTCTGATCCAAACGAATTATTGGACCCTATCTTTTTTACTCCATAGTGAATGGTAAGCGTTATCGCACTAAGATATTTGACTATTTTTGGCCGACTTTGAATGGTATAAGTGCGAGTGAACTCTGGTGCCAACAAGACGGTTTCACAAGCCCCACAACCGCGCTACTTTTTCCTTCAAGATTGTGCCATTTAACGCCGTTAGACTTTTTGTAAGGTTTTATGAAAATTAGTGTTTGCCTAAAATCCCACTACCATTAGGAATGGTAGAGATCAACACTGAAACATACATTATTACTATGTGGTCTAATTTTTGTAGAAAAGTTTACAAACATTGGGTATATCGTATACGGCTTATAACAAAAACCAAAAGTCACAATTAGCATTTGTATACATTAAAATTAACAACATTACGGAAGTATGTTAAAATAAAATTTGATAGATTATATATAGCTCCATATAGAAATGCGTTTAAGCCAATACGTCGTGAGGCAGCGTTGTTGAAGCTCAATTGTTATAAAGTAATCTAAATATTAAGTAAGAATAATCATCATCAGTTGTCATTTATTCAAGCTATTCAGATGAATGAGGCACAACTCGGACAACGACCCAAAGTACAATCGCCTACGGGGTCTTTCAGACCAGAAGTAAGTATATATATATATATATATATATATATATATATATATATATATATATATATATATATATATATATATACAGAGATAGATAGACGGCACAACGGCGATTTCGGCAAAATATGCCAAGACGAATGTAAAAAGTATTAAGCGGAAATTGTCCCTTTTCCTTTTGCAAGTATTAATGTAATATCATCAGTCGCTTTATTGACATGCTCTTTTACAATTTTATGTCAAGGTTGTATTTAATTTGTAAAATACCTATTGTTGTTGCACCTGCATCCATAAAGTGTAACCACAACATATAACATATACACATACCTAATATACATATACGTTTTTTAACTATATGTTCATACTATAGGGTGATACCGTATTGTCCAATGTCAATAATTCACAGATTTAAAAAAAACTAGAGAGCAATTGCTTTCTGCATTTAGTTCCATATTTGTGTATACACTAATACTTACCTAATATAACTATACACTGAATAAGGCCGTTGCTGTTGCGTGCAGCTCGACATACTATAGAGCTCATGCTTTATTAATATGGAAACCTCAGCGCACGCTTCTCACATATAATGTATTCATTTCAATGTAGATATTACAGATGTGCATCGTCTCGTCAATATTCCGTAGTAGTCAATTTTTTTGTTTTGTTAGTTATTCATTCATACAATTAATTCATAGTAGCGTGGTGATTGATGACTTGGCCGTCGACAGATTTGATATTCGCTCGGTGTCGCCTCACTCCCTTCCGTAACGTAAGAAGACGTCGTGCACCTATAGCAGCCCGTGTTGACTCGAAGTGTCGCGTGCCTGTGGTCACTGCAGCAACCGCCACGTTCGCCACGAGAAGTGGACACGTCTTTAGCAGCCAGGTAGTATCTGCTCTACTTATCTCGAATGTTGTTGCTTTTCTTCTCGGTTTTGTTGTTCCGCTGTTGGTTGTTGTCGCTTCTGTTGTGGCTGTTGTTGTTGTTGTTGTTGCTGTTGTGATGTTTTCGTACACGCTCATCTTTTTCGTCTACTTCGTTTAGCTCGGAAGACGGTTACGTAAGAAGCATTCAGATCAAATTGCTTGTTCGCTGTCACGGTAGAAGAGTGACTGTTACGTGCCATGGTGGGACGGAACGTAATGCGTGTCCACCTAATAGTTTCCCGTAACCCTAACGGGCACCGTCTCCAGATGTAGGCTTTTTCTGCCAAACCACTTGAGAGAGCAACATGTGAGGTAGAAATGTCTCGAGCCGTTTCGAGCGCGATCAACACGCAAGCACGTACCCCGGAACGGGTGAAGAATCGGTGTCATTCCATGTTGACCGACCGTCTATTCCTAACTTCACTATAACCACTATTGCAAACAATTGTTGTTGTTGTTGTTGCTAATGTTATGGTTCATTATCATCACCACCATCATATCTGCGATTGTTCTACAACACATCTACATATTCTTATTCTATCCGTTTTGTGGACTGTACGTACATCTTTAATGGATGGCGTGCGTTGGCGATAATTCGTCTTTAATTTTAAAGGGATCTGTTTCTCTTCGTCCACGGCCCGTCTGGTCGTTGTGGAAGGGAGTACATCATTGTACGCCGTACAGGCACGCAGGCATATAGTGGTCTAGGCAAGAAACGTACTATGTTCGACTTGAATAATTAAATTTGACAATCGATATCAATGTCTCGTCTTCCCAAAAGTTGCATCGCGTTGCCCCGACGCACGATTCTGGCTAGCTGCAGCTCATTATTGACCGTTCATTGTGTGTATGATGTGACCTGCGTTCGCCGATAGCATTTCGCGTCAGTACGTTTTCAGTTCCCTACCGGAATATGTGTCGCTGCCCGTACTCGCACAATAATATTCCACCAAGATAAGCAGTAAACGCGAACCACTCTGGAAGTAAAATCGCTTGGCCTACAAATTCCCATCTCCTTGTACACGTCGTTGCAAAGAGCTCTCTGAACTCTAAATACATTTTCCGGTTAATAAATAAAACGTGGCTCTTCTCATGACCTCCAAAAACGTGAATACAATAGTGTGACTTTCATAGAACTCTAAGAGAGTAAAACTCTAAAACACAAATGATAGTATTCTAAACATATAAACGGTTTATTGGCGCCTCTGCATGAAAGCAGAACATTAGAGTTATGACACAAAATCAGCGCATTGATTAGAGTAGCTATGTTTTCCACTGCCAAAAAGCAGCAATGGAATGCCAATTGTTCACCACGGTGAGGTTCGCTATTCACAAGCAGGCTACCTAGTTCAAGGCAAGCCAGAACAAACGACCTATAATACTGACGAAACCAACCGACAAAAATACTTTTGCAACCTATGTGGGTCCGCGACATTCCCCGTTAGCGTTCAACCGGCTGCTAAACTGATGACCAAAGCTATGGGATAATACGTAGCGTAGAAAAATAAGCATTGATACGTTCCAATAAAATGTAAAAATGAAGCGATAAAACACATGCTTGTGGTAAAGTCACGACCAAGATGCCGAATAGTTTGAGATTGCTGTTCTCCAAATAGACAAATAAGAAATAATCAAATTTGTCGTATTTCACAATTTGCTTCAGTTTGACAACACATGTTTTATGAAGCTGCAGGTTAAAAACGGTTTAATACATTAATGAACAGCAAGTAATAAAAGTAAAATATTAGTGGCATCAACTTGGTCTAATTATTGGAGAGAAATCCATACAATATACAATTAAAAATCAATCGGAAATTGATAGGTACATAAATTCGAGGCATTTACAAGCGATTCGTAACTAAAATACACGTTCTAAGGCGTACGCAAGCAAGTGTTACCCTAAAAAAGTAGCATATTTAAGCAAACTCCGCCCCTTTTCAGTGTTCGGTAAAGCGCATCTGTTTGAATAATTAAATCATAAGCTCCGCTATAAACTTCCATCGCATCCACAGGGGATAAAAACTCGCACAAGTTTAAGGCTTTGACACCGCACATTTCTGCAAGCCCTATAAAATCGCTTTTCTTCGTAGATCCAAGTTTTGCTCACCCAGGTTATGATCATTGCGTTTGTCTGCTAGTCTATTTTTTGTATTCCGCATTGCAGCAAACATACCCATTTAATGCACGATCACACACACACACAACAGTTGCGTATCCTGCAACGACTCTAGTCATTTCTCATCGGTCGCTATTTGGCTATTGACCGAGATCGCTATCAACCCCTCATCAATGTCTCGATGGTCTCTATTGAGCCGCCTCGGGGGCACTCGGAGCTACTCGTTATAGTGTCGACGTCGAAGTGCTCCAAGTCGGAGTCGCTCCTTGTTGAGGTCCGTTTCTAGCTCGAGAACGCGCAGCTGAATCTCCATTTCGCGCCGCTTAGCCTGGTGTAGACTCAAGCCCTCGAGAGCGTCCTGGCAGTCGTCCATTTGTTCTCGACAGCTCTTTACTATGGCCACGACGTTGGCCGTATTTTCCCTGACGGCCTTGCTTGCGGCACCGAGCGCCGCCAGGCGAGTTGACTGCCGATCCGCCTTTACCTGCGAATTCGGACATTCAACAGAAGCCAAAACAGCATCAGCAACATCAAAATCGTGGTGGATGTTAAAGGTGAAAGGCGGGACTATCGGGGTACTTGCGTGCAGGGCAGTCAAAAGGAAGGTGACGCACTAGTGCCTGTCTTTGGGGGATACGTTCCGGACAATTCGAAATCCATGGCCCCTGATGGAGTGCACTATGGGAAGATAGATAGGTGCCGTACTAACGGCTCGTTCAGTTGGCATAAGGGCATGTGATTGGCACGGTGTTACGCCGCTTATGATTAGAGCAGGTGATACGCAAGTGGGAATGAAGGAACGAACAACTGGAGGCGGACGAAAAAATCTAACGACATTGGGCTAGCGCATCTGAAATGTCAGCCCTTAATTGAAATTTCTCAGGCAGGAGCGGTGGGTACTTAGAATGCTTCCGCTAAAATGTATGAAACCCAACAACGAGGGTGATTGTTGAATGGCAGATACAGGCAAACAGAATGAGATAACAAAAGCACTCTATACAAGGACAGGAGAGGCAACAGGGGGGAGGGGTACGTATCGGGAAGTGTTGGACAATATAAAATACTACAAGGAGTAGTACTACAATGGGGACAACAACGAGAGATATTTCTCGATAGAGAGGAGGTGCATTGGAGGTTATAAGACGGTTAGCAATGAACGGCGTCGGGAGCCGGAGGCCGGAGGATAGGCAATGAATGCCAAAAAAAGAAGAACCAGGGCAAAAGGCTATGTTAAAAACGAAAAAGGAAAAGCGCATGGGTATGTGGGAAGAAAATGTAGTAAATTTATGCTGCAACGCTCTAAGCGCTTCCGATATAAAATGATGACATGTGTCTTTAGTTATGAATGTCCAGCACAAAAAAAAAAAATATATATATATACCTTGCTGGCTACAAGTAGTTGTGCCGTGGCCGCTGAAATCTCCTGTGAGGCAACAATAAGCTCTTCCATTTTAGCGTTGCCCGTTACGCAGCGATCCGCGGCGTCAACCAGAAGATTGGCGGCAATTCCGACTACCTTTGCCGCTGAGATTAGGCCTAAGAAACACAAAATTACAGACGCAGAAAATATTAGCGTGTAGACCAGTCATATGGCGTGAGGCTCGCATCACTTCAAGCGACTACTCAGCTAGCTAATTGTGTTTGATTCTATAAATGTATACCTATGCGGATTTGTAGGACTCTTAAGATAGTGGGTGCTTTTGGGATTCGTTAAACACCCAGTTTCTTTTTAACATTCAGATATCTATCATCATAGCCTTCCTAAGAAAAGTGGCACTCTATGCTCTAATAGAGTTTTTTTTAAATATATATTAAGGTCTAACGTAACACACATATATATATATATATATATGCACGTTTTTGAGTCAGCAGTTACGTTTCAGTTTTGACTGTTAACTGCAGGGGAATTATATTTCACGATTTTTTCAACCTGGTTCTACGATCAATAAGGATTACTACCGCGCGAATTTAAGGCAAATCGCGCGAGAACGTCCAACGCAAAAGGCCTGAACTCTGGGCAAACGACTCTTGGATCTTTCATGGATAACGCTTTGGCGCACACAAAATTATCAATTTCAGGTTATTTGATGAGAAGTTCGATTTCTATACTTCCGTCCTTTCCCTATTCGCCGGACCTGATTCCGTGCGACTTGTTTCCACCAAAATATATATCTATATATACTATAGACTATGCAATTACGTTTCAGTTGAATATACATATATTATTTTAGTACTGCAGCTAACAATTATATATATATATATATATATATAACTTTTAGCTGCAGCGCAAAAATGATATGTATATATTTAACATAGATTCATTTGCTTTTAAATAAGAGGTAACACTTGTCTCCTTATGAACGCATATATATTATATATATATATATATAGTGTTTGTAAAATCCAACCTTCCGTCCATCGATGATTCTTAGTGTAGAACTCCTTGGAGAAGCCACCAATTTCCTCCTGAAGATGACGTGCGGCCTTAACCAGAGTCATGACTGCGCCGATCAGAAGCTGGCATGCACCGAGAATACGACTGTTCACCTAAAAAAAGCAACGCAAAAAGAGCTTTGAGTCTACTAGATCGATACCAAAGCCAGCTGAGGGCCGATTACCGAGGTTGGGTAGGAGTCAGAAACTGCTCGCCTTTCCTTGCACACTCTTCGGAGCGACTATTAACACTTGCGGTTACTCGGCTCACATATGTTCCAATTAATATTGACTTCAATTTCAACCTATTCTTAGCCAAAAGATCTACCACATATAATTGTGACATCTTACCTCAAGCTTGACGCCCTGATCTGTGCCGCGCGACTTGGCCAGAATCTCACTGATACGGTTCGTGGCATCGGCAATGGCTTTGTCCATTTGCGCGAGCTCCTCTGCCAACAGGTGACCGATGTCTTCCTTCAGATTACTCTACAGACGTAGCGAAATATTTAGTGTTACGGTAAGTAATAGAGATACCCAAAATCGTTATAGTCAGTGAAATATTCCAGTGTGGATTATCCGCACGAATTTTGTCCGTTGGCGTTCGAGACTATGGGAACTGCAGGCCCCCTTACGCTCAAACTGATTCAACGCGTAGGCAGAAGCCTTAATCTTTCAACAGGAGACTCGAGAGCATCCGAATTCTTGCGTCAGAGGCTGTCGCTTGACATCCAACGTGGAAATGCAGCGTCTGTTCGTGGCACATTGCTGAACTGGGCTAGAGAACCCGTAATCACATGTTCGCACGGAGACAATTGTCCACTCCAAAGTGCTAACAGAACGAACTTATATAAATAGTCAGTGAATAAAATGAATTACTCATACTACAAAACCTATCAGTAACGGCTTCAAAACTCATTGCCAGAAAGACTTGTGAGGTAAACGATAAACGGCACTCTTCTTAAACTATGTAAATATTGCCTACACACAAAAAGTGATAAGCCGAAAATATAAACGACTACGTGTATTTCGCCAACAATTATTTATTATATTAAGGAATAGAAAATATTAGGTTAACATTTTAGTCAAGAAAATGTATATATATATATATATAAAATCATTTTTCAAGGAGCATCGGTCTGACAACGATGACCCAACCTACCTCATCGCTTTGAAGTCGCTGCGCTTCAACGCAAGCAACCAGTTCCTTGAGGCTCGCTAGGCAAGTTGTTGTGTCTACTTCGCCGATACGAAGCCCTGCAAGAGCACCGGAATTACACATATTCCATTACAATGAGGGTCTCACCTGTTATCATGTGTTCTGCTAGGGTGGATCACAACAACGTACAAGATCGATCGATCTTCTTAATTGTTTCGACACGGCAACTCATGAGCTCACGACGGCAATGTATTAAGCGTGAGAGACAAAGTAACAAAAATACTGATCGTATAGCAACGGTTTTTCACCACCTCTCAGGCACCTAAGATTCCTCACTTCCACGGCTATATGAACTACTTGCTGCTGCGAGCTGCTGAAAATGCTTAAAAGAGCAAAGGTTTTAGATATTTTGTACGATCCATTCGGACACAGGGAACTCACTCTTGAAGAGTTCGATGCTGCTTAGGCCGACCGTACGCGCCCTTGTAATGATCTCGTGGCCCGCCTCGACATTTGGACAGTGATGTGCGCTGGCCTGCAGAAGTAGCGAGATTTCAATTAGGAAACGAAGTCAAATCGACAAGTGTGGACAGGATAGAAAGAAAAACAACTACTACTTCAGCTGACGAACGAGTCAGCATGTGTAATACGTTTAGCTAGAAACTGAGCTAGCATAATACAGCTAGCATTTAAATAAGATGGGCATGCATCAGTCAGCATCGGAGCTTGACCGGTTCAACAAGTACACTTTCACACACACACACACACACTCGCAGAAGATCTCACACATATAGGGTTAACCGCGATAGGAATTGCAGCATAACAACAATCTCGACTTCTCTCGACGTGGACTCCACACTTATATGGACGTGGCTTCGATCAACCCTGCTCATTGTTTTGTTATAATCATATATGCGCATGGTGATGGCGCTGAATACATGCCGCCCATATAATCACATTGCATGCGCCCTACTAGCAGCGCCGAGTTGTCGCCGAGTATAGGAGAAGCTTGACCACTCAATGGTCAAGTGTGTCTGTAGAGCACGCTTTTTGACCGACATCATGCAGGTGTCGTGTTCCTGTATGAGCGGCTGGGACAACTTGGACATGCAGCCACGGACAGGAGACTACAGGAGGAGATTTTGGAGATCGAATCACACTCTTCGTCGTTTTGCTCAGCCCTCAGGAGAAGAAGTCTACCTTGGCGCTCTGTAGCAGCTGCGCGGTTTGATGAACCAGAGCTACGCAGGTCGCCTGCAGCTGTGCCTCCTCCTCGGCGCCATCGGCTGGTCGCAACGAGCGCAACGTCGTCTCCGTCATTTCGGCGTTCTGCAGAAAACGGTCCTGACTCAGAGGGATGTCCAGCTCCGAGACTGCCCCGTCAACGACGGCTTCCATGACACTCGCAAGTAGCAGGCCACTTCGCGATGAGAGAACGCCTTCTTGCTCCTGGTGGCCGATGGCGCTAGCCTAATGGTCGTAGAAACAAGGATCGTATGAATGCTTGGAAGTATATATATGTATGTATGTATATATATATATATATATATATATATATATATATATATATATTGTGGGACCGTCTTCCCCGGACGCCAAATTGATGTAAATTCAGTAATTGCTCATTGAGCTTAAATTTACATAATTACTCATTTTCAACAATTGTAACAATTAAGGGAATTTTGCAGAAAATGCTATCGCTTGTATCTGCAAGTATGTATATATATATATATATATATATATATATATATATATATATATATATATATATAATGCGGCATACCTCGTTCGCCTGCTGCTGCGCTTGGAGTTTCTTTTCGAGTTCCGCCTTAGCTCGAAGCAGACGGATGTGCTCCTCACGAAGTTTGGTGTATACGCCTTTCATCTTGAGGAACTTCTCTTCGCTCTGTTTACACTTAGTCTCCAGTTGTTCAAGCTGATTCTGCATGGCTTCTGAAACCTGCAAGGATCGAGTCCGATTAGCTGTTAGCTTGGCTGACTCCACTGGCAGCGGAAGAGCGACTCATAGTGAGGCAGCGTTGATGCTCTCCGCAAACAACGTCCTCGCGTGGCAGGCAAGCTTCACTCTGTGAGGTGTTGTGAGACCAGTCCCAGATATAGTGACATCATTATGACAGCTGCTTATGCCTGCATACCTGATGAGATTCAAGTCGGGCGGCTAGCTGGCCCTGAAGGTGACGAACGTTCTCCTGTTCGGCACGCAATTGTCCCTCGAGGGTCGCCTGCTGCAGTCGAAGTTCCATGGCAACGGTATCGTCTTCGAGGCGTACGCGTTGGGCCTCCATCCTAATGAGCGAATCATTACAGTACGTACGTGTGTCATATTTCGACTATCTTATACATATATAAAACGTATGAATATAAACATGAATCATAATGAAACATAAAACTGGATATAAATATGAATCACATAAAACACATATATATATATATATATATATATATAAACAGCAGAAGTAACAGCACTTACCGAGCAACTTCAAGTTCTTTCAAAAGTTGTTCAATAATCGCGTCCTTCCTTTGGGCCAGCTCGTTGTCGACAGACGCATTGCGTGGTGGAGGCGGTGGGCTACCAGCTCCCGCCGCAGCGGCTCCCACGACCGAGTCCACTATCGACACTTGGTGTACCTGTTCCACAACCGATCGGATAAAAACGAAATGAAAAAAAACGTCGTTGCGGTTAACTAACTACACAAGAACTTGTGAGGAGTGCTACCAGCTGCAACCAGTTTGTACGTGTGTATACGTGTCAATCTGTGTATCGAATGCTATTTTGCCAATTAACTTGCAGTATCTACAAGCGGAATTTTGTGTCGCAGCTGGTTTGCCCTTGTGCAACGATGTGCCTAAAAAGTCGGTAAAAAGGTATCTGGTGTCCCGCAGGGCTCATGCTTAGGTTCCCTAATGTACACTATATTGGTACAGGATCTCGGGGTAATGCTTCGAGATATTGGTGTTACATATAAGCTGTATGCGGACGATCTCAAAATCTATGTTGAGGCAAAAAACGACAGCAACATAGCTATACTACAGAAAGCGATTGATACCGTATCCCTATGGGCAGAGGACAACCGCATGCAAATATCTTCTTCCAAATCTGCTGTTCTCAAGACATTGCCAGATATTACTCAGTATATGCTAAACAGCCAACCCATTCCGGAAGTCTCACGTTACAAGAACCTCGGGGTAATCTTCGACCGCCAAATGAAGTTTAGACCTCACATGGCTGAGGTTGTCAAGGCCTCGTCTCGAATATGTAATCTCATAATGCGGTCTTTCATTATACAGGACCATAATGTGTACCTAAAGCTGTATCAAACCTTAGTGGTACCAAAGTGGACTTATTGCTGTCACGTATGGATGCCATTCTATAAACGAGATGTTGACCTTTTGCAGAGCGTGCAGGATAAGTTTGTGAAACGAGTTGCTCGCCGGTGTTGTCTACCACGCGAGCGTATCGCATTGCCTAGTGTTAGTGAATACCAATCCCATGCCGATTACCGCATGTTTAAACAACTAGCGCGTCAGACACTTATTACTAGGTATTTTGTTCTAAGACCAAATAATCTCCGGAGCGGCGTTTCCATCCACCCCCACGAGATTGCTCGGGTGGACGTTGTGAACAACACATTTGCCTGGAGGATTGCACGTCGTTCACAGATTCAAAACGACTTTGCTTCTATTGTAATACCCCTTTTTCAATAAAGGTGATATGATATGATATATGAAAGTCATAAAGACAACGAACGCCTCACCGGTGATGATGTGTCGATGAGGTCATCAGCCACCTCGGGAGGTTCAGGTGGTTGTGGGGGTAAAACAACCACTGGTCGAACATGCGAGTTCAGCTCCGACGCTTTCAGGAGATTTGGGGGAGACAGCGGAAGTGTAGGCACCTGTCGGCAAAGCAAAACAATCAAAGAGAAAACGGGTCTCTAAAGTATCTCTGAACCATTGCAGAATAATCTATGCTCCTAGCTCTAGGCAAAGAAAATATTATCCTAATTTGTACAAAAAGTCTGTTTATCTCATATCTATCTATGTCAAGCCTACTACGCTTTTCCCACAAAATCGGCTTCACCTAACCCTCTAGATCTCCCTTTAAGTTAAAACAAGTAACACATAATAACAGAATATAGGACGTAATATGCTATTAACAGCCAAAACTATGACCCACAGTCTGTATATAGGTAGGCTTATTGCTCATACAAGAATCATACAAAGATCATATAGATAAATATAGATCAATATAGATATGTACCCATTTGCTTAAATTGCAAACAACCCCTGAAATTCACGTGACTAAATCCGAATACGGATTAACAGTAATCCCCGTACTATACAACAAGCAAACGCACTGCATGCAACGTATATCGACCTTCACTAAAGTGTCAGATAAGACCTAAAAATGTCAAAGGGCTTGACTTTAAGCTGTATTAACGGAATCACGGGATGAGGCCTGACTAGTGGAAATCAAGCTACCATCGTCATGTGCATTCGCTTGCGCCTCGAGAGACATAAGTGAGCGGATTCGAGCCCCACCGTTGCAAATTTGTATTTATGGGGGTCCATCATGAAGCAATGCGAAAAGCAGTTCGGTGGCTGTTAAATGTTGGCTTGAGGTCAGCCCGAAATGTTTAAATAAATCGTCATGTAATACCATGCACACAGTCAACATACCTGCACGAGCGTTTTAAAATATTGTAGATTGGCGCAGTTGGAATAGAAGCCTCGAAGCAGGCGAAACTGGGCCATGAAGCGGTCTCGGTGCCCCTGCAGTGTATCGCTGGGGAGCTGTGCGTGGAGATGGAACAGAACCTTCACCGCGAAGTCATATAGCTGTGACGAGTCCTGTATGACAATCAACATAACGTATTACTTTTACTAACCTGTACCAAAAGCTAAATTTTATTTTCATATTTCTAAACTTGGATATATATACTATTAATGCATAGGCGTATTTCGGCATATATATATTACATTGTTTGTTTATTGACAATTCTTTTAAGATAATTGCACACATTAATAAAAATATTTAAATGTACATTACACAAACATATAAGCCAGAGTAAAAAATGGGATTATATATATATATAGACAGTCAGGTTTTATATATATATACATATACAATATAAAATGTGCCTTAAAAATATATTAAATTCGTTGTCCTTATGAGTTAGTGTAGACCATGGTCAGGTGTTGACCGCCGAGGTGCTTCAGCTCAGAGCGCCGACTTGGAGCAGTTGACTTGCACTGCTGTTTTTATGTCTGTCCACCGCGAGTGGTGGCTGATCCATAATTACGACGCTGCTCAGTTCATACAGGGAACCTCGCAGGCTAACGGGGCCCGCGCAGGAGGAAAACCCACCTCTGCACAAAAGTAAGTCCACTGGGTCCCAGTGGGGTGAACACAAAGGAAGGAGCCTTTGGGTGTAGCACAGAATTTGATAACCCTTCCTCTTCACTCCTTCGCCATGCGACTTGTCCTACGGTCCGAAAACCTTTTGCCTATATACCTCTCTATAATCTCAGTAACTCCTACCCAAAGAGCTCCCCCCAACCAAGCGGGTTCTTGGCTAGGTGTCCTTTCCCTCTGTACGGCACGGACGGTATTTTTTTTTGAGCTGACTGCCAATATTTAACGTCCACGGAATCGCTTCCACATTGATTCGTATGCGGACGGATCGCATAAATACAAATGTGCTACAATGGCGGTTATCCAACCCGTGCACCTACTATATGTCTCCTTCGGTTGCAGCGCGCACGCGAAGGCACCACGCCACCAGTGGCTAGCTATCTGAGCCACCGGGCACTAGAATGGTATACAGGTAGAAACCGAAAGATGTATATATATTTAAAGGTTCTCCCTGAGGGGGTGCCGAAAGGCCCATGGGGAGATGCCCTCATATGACTTAACCCAGGTGCTCAGTAGTCACGTGGCTTTTCACATTCAAAAAGCGGTTTTATCTGACTGTCTAATGTGCGACCGTGGAGAGGATGACAAGGCGTTTAGATGCAAAGATTTTAATGAAGCAAGTCAGGAGTTGCATACAGGAGTTTTTCCTCGTAGAGCGAGCCACTTGGTCTGGCAGATTATGACCAAG
This sequence comes from Dermanyssus gallinae, assembly GCA_003439945.1. Taxonomy (NCBI): domain Eukaryota; kingdom Metazoa; phylum Arthropoda; class Arachnida; order Mesostigmata; family Dermanyssidae; genus Dermanyssus; species Dermanyssus gallinae. Next base: position 44,521 of record QVRM01007142.1, on the reverse strand, counting down.
AAAGAACTCATTGACCGAAGAGAGGAGGTGGAAACTCCAAACAGAATCTACCTACTGACCTGTGTATGTATTGGAGGCATTACCAGGCGAAGAATTCTGGGTATGCCTGGATATACCGGCCAAGAGGATTTTTTAGTGGGTATTCGCCAGTGTCGAGCTCCACACTACCCACCAATAATATCGGCTGTGTGTGCGTAAAGGCACTCTTTCCTCTCTCCAATTAAAAAAAAGTGTAAATCATAATAGATTGAAGTTGTTTAGACTACCTAAATTATGAATTAACTCAATGAAAATTAAATGAATTAATTCCCTTCCAACAAAATTAAGGATATACTTTGTATTGTTTTCTACTACAACTTTGCTTTTTTACAATCGTCTTTCATTGTTATAAAGAGTAAGATCATTATGGTCATCATATACTATATTACACGACTACGAAACTCTTAACATTTTCTCGGATCTCTATTGATAGTAATATTGGTAAGTATAGCAGCCGTAAAACATTTGTCCGCAAAACAAATGCAACATTTAGCCGTCCGATTAGCATTCGTGCGGTGACGGGCGGGACAATGATGTCCATTGAGGCTACCCTAGAATAATAATAATAATAATAATAATAATACAAGAGCAAACACCGGGGATATACGCGAAGACGAATTTATGAGGCAGCTGCTTTCACTGGCAGTTTGCAGAGGAAATGCCGCGTCGATATTAGGTGCGATGGGCTGAGAACAGATAGATGGTAATCATGAAATAACGAGGAAACACATTTACACCTCACAATTGTATTGTCCTAACACACATTAATGAAAATAAATAATAATAATACTAATATTAATAAAAAAAAAAAAAAGAAACACCATCGACTCAGTTTCACGTACCGAATCCACCACGATTGAACGACCCCCGCCGAAAGAGAAAGAAGCAGAGAGGACACGAATGTAAGAAGAAGTCGAAGTAGATCGGTGTGCCGTATAGATGCAGTGCACACATGTGCACACCTACTGTGAGTGAAGGTCCGTGTCAAGGAAGGTCCATGTCAAGGAAGGTCCGTGCCAAGGGAGGTCCGAAGACCGTGTCAAGAAGCGCAAACCGGGAGATTTTTGAGAACCGCTCTACTTTGGTTTGCTGGCAAGGCGGCTGGCAGAGATATGTAGAGTAGGCATCGCAAAACAAAGACACCGCCGTACATTAGTTAGCGACCACCTGACAAACCTGAATGCAGCAGATGAGAGGCGCCAGCCGGCACTGACCCGAGTTGGTCATTGAGTTGGCGCGCGCCATGTCCAGCGAGCCGAAAACCGCCGCCTGCAGCGCTAACACCCGCTCCATGTAGTCGAAGATGTCGCATGCGAACTACATCGTGCGATACATCGCCAAACACATCGGTCACCAGCAACAGAAAGAGCGAGAGAGAGAGAGAGATACAGAGAGACAGAGAGACACGCAACAAAGTCAATAAGAGTTGACTTACTTCATTGAGCTCGTTTCGCGTTAGTGAGTGACTAGGACGAGTGATGATAGCGGTACAATAAACGATGGAGGAATACAATACGAACACACATTGTGTGTGTGCGCGTTAGCAGTACAAAAATAAGAAATAACAGAGCAGTAGAAATAAGAGAGTGTGACAAAAATGCGCGTGTGTACACTGTAATAGCAACAACGGTAATGATGATGACTATAATAGTAGTAGTAGTAGTAGTAGTAATAACACATTTTCTTACCAAAGGTTTCAATAATAAAACTAATAATAATCAACATATCTAAGGCTACAGCACAGAAAAAAACACCTTAAACTAGAGCAAAAAAGTGAAAAAAAGTCCGCAACAACGCTGACAACAGCAACATTATAGCTATCAATAACAGCAAAGGTATCATCCCTATCAATGCTGCAAACGGAAATACAGTCAGATTAGCTTTAGAACTTTCGCAATGGCTATCCATCCTATTAGCTAGTGGTGATTAAAGAAACGTCTAAGCAAGCATAGCAACACCCTGGCTTCCCTCGTACATAAGCATTTATAGAAAGACACACTTGTTAAAAGTAAAGAGAGCATGGACATGAACAGAACTCCCCTGGCAGGAGCGTTATGGATGGCGTCTAACCAGTTCCACAGTATTCGATAAGAAAATATGCTTAAGCAAGTAAATAGTCTATGAGAAAATGAGACTTTATATATATACAGGGTTCCGCCGGGATTTTTTCGTCGAGTTGTACTATTTCCCAAAGATTATTGGACGAATTTTGGGAGACCCTGTATATATATATATATATATATTAGGGTTAATTGATCTATCACAAGATCATTTTGGTGACTAAGTACCATTATTGATTATAATCCCATAAATGCTCATTTGAGAATCGCACGAGGGTTGAAACATAAATAGGCCCAGTGCCCTTGACCTTGAGCTTGTCCAACGTGTGTTCTTACGTTCAGTTAATCGGCAGCCATCATTTGCCACAGGGCAGGTGATGCCGTCTGCTTGCGCAAGTGACAGATAGAAAAAAATATGCATCCACCCGTGACAATAAATCATTTAAATCCTGCGTAATTCCATTAAAAAAGAAAAACGCTTAGCTAATGTGAGCTCAACTTGAGCGAAACGCAAACTAACGGAAGCTGTAATTATGACCAGTATCCGTACTACTGGTCATACTGAACTATTCATGTTACTATTGCTACCACAAATACTGCCGCAAAACAGATCTTTTATTTAGCATTATAGTCAGGGAGAAATTTGAGCTAAATGACGGAAAGAAGAACAATATATATATATATATATATATATATATATAGAGAGAGAGAGAGAGAGGGGAGAGAGAGACACTGGTCCTTGTATTGAATTTGATTCATAACCGAAGCCTAACTGTACTGGCAAATATATATACATATATATATTCTCTAAGCTAGACAACAGGAGTCCCTCATTACCACGACCAGCTCGCTACAGTCGTAGACAATGGCACCATGAATAGCGTAATTATAGTAATGTTATTAGCGCTCATTGGCACGCGGATGAGTTCCGACGTAGCGCATTACTTGTCATAAACGGTACAAGCTTGCGCACAGCTAGACAGCTTTGTCAAACGGAAAATATATATGCATATATATATATATATATATATATTGGGACGCGTAAACCTCCGCATGTGTTCGTGATGAAAGACAGCTGATAAGGCATATATTTCACATTAATATGATTAATTGGAATAGGACGTAATAGTGAAAAGCTAACGATTATTTAGCATCCAAAGAGCCCAATTAACAAACCTGGAAGAACACGTTAACGTCGCCCTCCGAAACGGTTAACAATTGCTCGTCACTCATTACCAACGTGCCAGGAATACCCTGTAATAGAATAGCACGCTGTTATTGTCATATATATATATATATATAAACATTATGTTGCTATAACCGTGTGTCTCTAATAACAGACACACGGCAACCATTGTCATAGCAATATATATATATATATATTCAACGTTGACAAACGTGTGTCGTCGGTGACAGGCACGCGGCATACACATAATTAATATTACGATTTTTGTCGGCTAACGACTAGTGTTCATAGAAAGTAATAAACACTTTAGGTAACAATTGCTTGTATACAAAATAATCATCACTATTTTGTGTACACAATCAATCTTCCGATGTTTTTTATCGATAAGCTTGACTACGAATATCTACGGATAGGCAAGTAAACTCGGACAACGATAACAATCAACTGAATTCCACTTTTATAATGATGTCATGAGCCGACTAGCCACACGACAATCAAAGCGAGCAGACGCTGACTCTCGTCAACTCGTACCAGTTGAGTTAGTGGCTCGCAATTTTTTTCGCCTTGGCTTACCTGATACCGTGCGTGAAATCGGAGTTTCTGCAAAATAAGTGAGCAGTAGAGCTCGATGAGTCGACCGTAACCCTCGTTAAGAAGGCCCCAGAGACGTCCGAGCTCAGCGAATTTGTTCATGTACCTGTCGGTGTTACAGCAACAACAACAACAACAACAACAGAAGCACAAAAACAAATGTAAGTGTTACTCTTTCATTACGTTTATACTTTAATTACTTACGTTTGTTTATCTAACATTCCGTCATGCCGCTGTGGTCCCAAAAGGTCACAAGGCGGTTGGTTACACGTGTTTGCTCTTTGGCAGTTGTATAAATCGTCACGCCACGCCAGTGGTAGACGATAACCCCAACAAGTTCCGGACACCAGATTCGAACTTAGCAAGTTAATTGATGAATTCTCTCAAACGTCAGAATGGGGTTAGTAGCCAAGTCGAGCCCGGTGGCGTGGTGCATTAGTCTGCGCCTGGCAACCGGAGGAGACATTTAGATGCGCGGGTTCGAGCCCCCCCACCGTTGCACCGATTTGTAGTTATGGGGGCCCGTCTATGAAGCAATGAGGCGAAAAGCAGTCCCGTGGACGTTAAAATCTTGGCTGAGGGTCGGCCCGAAAACTGCATCTTTGATGCAGAACTTGGGTCTTGGTTAACTCGCACGTCGGCAGTTTCGGACGGGGGCTCGATTGTCTCGGGCAGTACTAGCAGACAAACCTACCCTTGTTGGTTAAAACACTGCGAAAGCCCATCGTCTACGTCTACGTGGCAAGCCAGTGCTGTGTTTCACCGTCGCGACCTACTAGGCAAGATGCTGCGATTAATGTGAGAAATGGCTCTCATATGACCGAAATGACTCGTTCGCCTAGCGATCGTCTCTGGGCGACGCTATGCTATCCGAACGTGCTAAAATGCTAGGCAAAGAGCATACAACTTCCTTGTTGTAGTTGTGCTCAATTACGTAAAAACGTGAGGAATTGGCAGAACACCCACCAAGATCGTTGGTTGAAGCCGCATCTGTTCAATATTACGATTAGGTAAAAACGGTAAAAAGGACACAAATGCAGCAAACGTTAGTGGGCGGCGTGGCGAAAGTCGCCTGCGACTCTAATGCCTCACGAGTAATCATGGGTTCGACTCTGGTCCACCAAAATCATGGAAAGATGGCGAAGATTTGCTCTTCGTGTAACCCATTACTTCCTAAAATTATATATACTGTTGTTTTAGAAAACAAAAATTAGATAGATAGGAACTCAGTATAGTGCTATTTGGCAATTTCACCATGCGATATCTCGCCGAAATCGACTCCACAACTGGTCATGAATAAGAAACCAGAGGAAATACCAACGGCTACCCGCGCTCACAATTCTGCTTTCCAGTCCATCGTTGAATTGTGCGTCTTTGCGCACTGCCTTCTAACCACGCTTGTGACAACCTATGGCGTTTCAATTTCTGCTTCTCCTTGAGCCTGAGCAACAAGAGCCAGTTACTTGAGCCAATTACGACGCGACGACTCCTACAGCAACAAGATCGTAAGCGTAGCAAACGTGTATGCCACAGCCAGGATTGCCAGCCTTTTTTGCTTCCCTATTGCATAAAAGTAGTTACTGCTCATATGTGTATAGTGTTATCATCGCAAGAATAAATGGGCGTACAGCCAAATGCACGGCGAGAGAAAAAACACGGCAAGCCCATTCGCTTCCGAAATTGAGTTCTGTCAGCTGAATCGCCGTTGCGTGTACCAAAACGCCGTCGCATGGAAGTGGAAAAGTCAGTTTCCCTGAGGGAGCTGGGTCGGAAGGCGGCCGTTTCTGCTCCTACGTCTTATCATGCGTGAAGCGTGAACAAGTGAGAGAATTGTGTGTTCGTCGTTTTCGGGGCACCCGTAACCCGAACGGCAGCTTTCTAACAGATGAGACATTATTGTGCGCGGTTTTACCTTAACGAACATCGTCGACTGCCATCCACTGCGTCGACCATTAACATTGCTAATTCACCATATACTTGATGAAATAAGTCAACGCAAATTGTTACGATTGCTGAGTAAGAGGTTTTGTTGTCTTGTGATTGTCCTTGCGGAAACGCTTTTTGTTCTAGTATTCGTCGAGGGTGTTTGCCAATAGCCTTTGTTCTACAAGGGTTTCTTGCATGGGGACTTAAGGGAGCAAGCAATGTGGCCGCAGCAATATTAAATCGGTGCAGCTTCAGACGACTGCTACACAGTCAGAGAGACTACTAGGAGAGTAGCTAAGCTTATGAGCGGTTGAGTGCATTTGCATTCAGCAGCTGTTTTTCACTACGTTAAAAGCCAACGCGCAAACATGTCCTTTCACGTAATTTTAAACGTTCAGGCAAATTATGCGGTTTTCAATAGGCATAACATACGCTGTTGTTCTTCTTCTACTATAAGGTGAATGCGTCACTTGCGAGATCCTTAGACTCAGGGTGTCGATGCGCTATCGAACGTGTTCAACATTTGAGCTCAAAATTTATCAAGGTGTTTTATGTCAAGCAAGAGTAGGCAAGCGCTCAAAATAGGTCAATATATCCTTCCTTTTATTCCTTCGTGTTCGATATATATATATATATATATATATATGCATACATGATCTCAATCCCAAGATCGATATACGAACTAAATTTAGATTGTAGATCTTCCATGCGTTCCGAGTCTCAGTTGACCTTATATATAGATACTTTTTTTTCTTACGTACATGAAGCCACTTGCTTCTACTGTATTGCATCGTCGCTGAAGGAGCATAAGATAGTAGTATAGGTAATAATCCAAATGAAACAACAAACACCCCACTGGCATGTAAAGCCAGATATTGCGTTCTGTCTAATTTCTATTGTACTCGGACTATTGCTGCGTATGCTGTTAGTAGTCGACACAGAGGCAAACAACGAAACGCCCCCTTGGTTGATTGCTATATGCATCATTTGATCACCGCAGCGACGAACTGCTAAGAATACGATTGATGGCCTGAACTATAAAACACAGACAAGAGTATTCAATATTCAGTATTTATTTTACCATACAATGGGTAGACAACGAGACACAGACAAGACTATCACTCTCTTTCTGACTTTTTTTTTCTTGTAGTAAAATCGAGTCTTTGCCATCGAGACATTCGAAAGAAGCTAGGAAATGTATCCTCCAGTGGCGGTCGATTGCGGTAGATGCCGTCGTCCAAGTGCCCTCGAGTCACTCTATACGGACAATCGATACCGTAGACGCAGAAAGGCAGGAAGGCGACGCCTACGGTGTCCCGGCAACTCTCGACCGAAATGAGAAATTACGGCGGATAAGCAAACACCAAACAGACATCGCAGATTCGAAAAAACATGCCTCCACGTTGCTGTTGCAAAAATGCCGCAAAAATCACCACCACATTTATTTTTCCTTACGTTTAAACGTACTTAAAGAGTCAACCCGTTGCTATCTACTACAGAAATCACAATTCGGTTCATGTCAAAAGATCGCTGCACGGCTTCTCTCTCCCCCTCTCTATCTCTCTCTCTCGAATGATATGCCGGTACACCAGTTGCTTGTTATGATGTTATTTTTTTCTTTAGTTGTTCCGTAAGGCTAATGCCCGTATACGGGTTTTTCATGTCACGGCCGATTTTTAGTCCACTCCGGCATTCACCTTGTCAAAAATTGGGAACCATGAAAACCAATCTAAGAGTGGCCGGTCTGGGTCTCGAACCGAGACCTCCTGACTGCAAGCTAAAGGCTTTTACCACTAAGCTATCTTGTTCGGTCTTCATGTTCTTGATGCTGAGAAATCCGCGTCTGAGTACAATAAATGAGGCCAAATTAAATAGCGTTTGCCCTTTATCGTGACAGGGTGTTGTCGTTTGCTGTCGACACCTTCCTGTCACGACTTAACGTGAGTAATGTGCTAGCCGCTCACCAGCAACTACCTTGTCATTGGAATTCAAACCGTAGTGTGAAGACTCGCCACAATCAATGTCTGAATAATCTAACTAATCAACCATGACTGTTTCAGGTTACACCACTGCACCAATAGGAGATTGGTGGATGTTCAGTGTAAATTGTGGAGAGACTCGCAGGCGGTACGTCTGGCAGTGAATGTCATATGACGACACAGCATGCCACAATGCTGAGGTAACACTCGATCCGACGGCTTGTAGTCACTAGAGCCAGCGTAATCCGAAACGACCGCATATTCGCTGCTAGCGCTGACTCACCGCGTCCATGTAAACCTTATCACGTTTTCAACTAATACATAATGCTGTTACTTGCTGCAGAAGCTTTCTAAGGCTTCCAGCAGAAACTGGAACTGGTCGACCCCGTCGCAGTCCACAGAACGTATTCGGACTGCAATCAACCTATGCCCAAGACCCGGGACCAGGAAAGCGCACTTCGTTTGCATCAGAAACATTTCAGCGCGTTCCGCTTTTTTAGCTAACGTTTAAATGCCCTGAGTTCAGGTTGCGCTGACACCAGCCCGGCCTCCTCTAGTAGTGGCAATACGTCGTGCAGGACGTGCAGACGTGTCATCGGAACGCGTCTCGACGCAACCTCTGTCATGTCAAATTAGCTAGGTAAGCGGCCACATCTTGCTCGGCTCCCACCAGGCGTGTCGAGTCAGCATTTTGCTTGGCATCTATTTCTCGCGTCGACGCGCAAAACAAGAGATGGCCTCTTATGATCAGCTTGCTCACCATGCTCCAGCCTGTTCCAGCTCTTTTGGATTTGCACTCGATTACGCATTCTCTCCGTCTCGACGAAGGGCTGCAGCAGTCGAAGCCTGCTCTCGTTGTGAGTCGTCTTATCAAACGCCTCCGGCGGCACCAACGACGACGACGACGACGACAACAATGATGACGAATGTTTGATAACCGCCAGCTGAACGAACGAACGAACGGAAGCAAACAGGAACGTTCCACGTACAGTTTCCGTTCCATCACAGTGAGACCCAACGGCGGCGATGCAGCAGTGCTCCACGCTGCTGCGCCAAATGAGCAAGATGGCGGCGTGGCCTAGGAGATGGCTAGTGCGTTAGTAGTATGGTCGTCGTCGTCGTCATCTATCGGGGTATCTAGGCCGGTTCGATCCCCGATGTTGATCGAATTTTTGTTTGAACGATGCTCATTGATAGTCGATGATAAACCATATACCGCCGCAGAGAGTCCGCAGCGATCATGCTGCCATAGGGACTGTTCGGGAAACCCTAGACCTTCACCTCATCATGTCCAGTCCTCGGCGCCTCATTGAACATCTGCCGCATGACGATTTCAAATCCGTAGGAAACCGAGCATAGCCTATAATGAAAAACAACCTCCTGATTTAATTTTAAGTTTAATTGCTCCTGATTTAATTTTAAGTTTAATTATAGGCTGCGCCAAATAATGCCTCTTCGTCATTAGGCAATGACAATGACACCCTTCTGTGCTACAGAATAGGAAGTAGCTACAACTAGCTAGTACAACTAACTAGTACACGAAACAGCAGCGACGCCAAGTGCAGTAGTAATTCACTAACAACTACTGCTACCGTTGTAAGAGGCCGACCCATCATGAGGTGATCGCCCATATGATGACTTCGGCGGAAGAATTGGAGGGAGGCGTGGTTCAACGCCGTTTTGACACTCAAGACAGCCAAGGAAACGGCCAGGCGGGAAAGATTTGAGCGGGTCTCTCGGAAAAGTGGTCAAAACGAAGAAGGGGGGAGGGTGTGGGGAGCAGCCAGGCCCTCATGGTCTCGACGCACCCTCACAGGACGGATTACAAAATGGCATCCCCTATCCAACCGCAGGAAACCTCCTAGAAAAAATAACGACTGCTTGACTATCTCCTTTAACCAGGTGGCTAAGTAGACTCAAGCAGCAGCAGCAGTATTGACACTACTGCTAGAAATACTGTTACTGTTACTACGACAACTACCACCACATGTAACATACTTCGCGGAGGTGAAAATAACCACCGAAGTCGGTGCGAAGACAGCGGTGTACTGAGGCCACCCCCGACAAGGATCACGGAGGACGACAGGATCTTGCGTGTGAACTTGCAAGTTCACACGATCGTGGTCACTTTAACAGTGATGTCTGATGTCTATTTTACAGACTAATCTCTATCATCACGCACTCGTTCATCTCTATTAATCTAAAAAAGGAAAATATATATATCACCAGAAATTGGTACATATGACCAAAAATGCATATCGGCTAATTACATATTTCACTACGGCATGCATCGAACCAGCTTCTATTTCCTTGCATTGCAGTATGTCGTATGGGTCAATATTACACGTGCCACAATATTTACATACTCAGTCTTCTATTTCAAAGCAGTACCCTTTTAGGCATGTATATTGGTGGTAGCCACGCCAGGTAAGTCTACAGAGTATGTGGCTGTTTGCTTGCATTCTCCGCTTCAAACGGTCTTTCATGAATGCCGGACCGTCGGTGAACCTCTTTATGGCAAAGTTCAAATTACGCTTTTCTCTGTGAGCGCGATATTGCTAGACCAGTGCGCTGAAATCGTATATATATATAGTATGTGGTAGTAATAGTACGAGATTTTATATAGATATATATATATATATATATATAAAATCTCGTACTATTACTACCACAGACTATATATACATATATACGATTTCAGCGGTTGGATCGCTGCTGCTGCTGCTGCTAAAAGGAAAAGCGGGCAGTCCTCGGCACTTTCACTGCCAGACAACGTCGGGAGCGCAACTTTGATGATACATGATACGCGCATACCATATGGGGTCACTCACACACGTGTCGAGTTCGTCAAGTGTCTCGTCAGGCAATGCCGGCCAAGCTTCGTGCGATTCGTTCGCATTGGCGCGAGATAAGGAGAGGAGACTGTGCCGCAGAGTGTGCAGCCCGCGTTTTCTCTCTCTTGAGCGCACTCCCCCCCCCCCCCCCCATCTCTCTTTCTCGGCTTTTTTCTTTCTCAACCCCTCTCTCCGTTTTCTCTTAGCCACTGATTCATTCATAATGTTTTTCTTATTTCATCAGCTCGTGTGCGTGACAAGTATTTGTCCCAAGAGTGCGTAAGAACCCTCGAGTTCGCTCGGCGGCGCTCCCCCTGGCCACGCATTACTGCGCGGGCGAACTGAATCGCTTTCGAATAACGCATCCATGCAGTGTGTGTGTGTGTGCGTTATATAAATATGAAACGAGAATGTCATTTAGTTACATAGCCTAGCCATATATATATATATATATATATATATATACATATATATATATACAGCTACACTAATGGGTGTATACCGTTAGCGACTGACAGCACAACTGGAATATAACATGCGGCGAGACAACGCGGAAACAATCCGCGTCTGTAGGAGTGGTGGTGTTTTCATTACAGCATTGTCATGCCAAGCATCAGGGTGCCGCAATGTCAGACGATAGTCCGACAGCACCGTCTGTGGTAGGGCGTTCGCTAGTGTACATGTTTGCAATTGTTTTCGTTGTTGTTGCTGGAACAGTCTTATAGTAGTTATATTCCCCTTGCATATATTCTCGCAAATCACTTTATCACTACTACTTGCCCTAAATGCGCGTCGCTCAATAACAACCAAGCCCCCAGAGTGCGTCAGGCCGTCTCCTTGTCCAAAGTGAATCAAACAGCCAGCAAACAGCAGTTAAACGTATCGATTCTGCACTTTACCAAAAAAAACTGTAACAAAATCTACACTGACCACTAACCCTCCGTCAAGAAGGGTTAGTGGTCAGAATCGTTAGTACATAATGCATCTAATGGGCTCGAGGTAAATACCTATATTTTGGAATCGCGCTTCTGTGCAAGACTACCTCAAGAACTGTAGACTGAGATGGCGGAGCCCCTCGATAAACGCAGGTCAACGATGCAGGTTGTTACTTAAATAAACTAGTTCCTAAAGGTGTTTTCAGTTGTATCTCTTCGACCGTGCGTCCTGTTGTTTGCGGGCGACATGGTGATTTCAGAGGAAGACGCTTTCCAAATTCAAAAGTTGTTAATTATGTGCGGAGAGACGGAGAAAGAAATCGAACAAGAGTTCAACGAACAGAAATGTGCAAATGTGATATTTTCCGGGGATACTAAGAAATGCCGTTAAAGATACAGGGGAATAAATCTAATATAAACTAGATTTTTCTAAAGCCCAACACGCAATAGGAAAGAGAACGAGCTGAAAATGGTCAAAAGATTGTTAGAAAGAAGATTATTTGTTGTGGAGCTACAACAGATTTATAGTGACTAAGGAGCTTTAGAAAAAGCATGCTTTTGCCAACGGTTACAGACGCTAAAGCTATTGTAAGTTTAGACGTAGGCACGGTAAACAGTCTTGACACGACACAACGTGCAGTTAGCCGCCTTGCAATGTAAGTACACATGTGCAGCACAGTATATCGAAGGCAAGTTCAGAGTCTACAGCTTTTGTGCAAGGAAAACACAACAACTGAGAGAAATATCAGCAAATGAGATAAAAGCGTAAACTTCTTTGAGCATAAGCTTAAGTCTGATACGATGGGCTATGAAGAATACAACTAAGAATAATAAGAAAATGAAGAAAAGTGATGGCAATTAAACAGATATCCAATGATGTAAATTAAAAGAAAATGACGGAACAACGAAGGAAAGATGGAGAGTGGAATATGGAAAAAAAGATATCCAGTTGCAATTGTACAGGCACAATAATACATACGGCCACAAAACATATTAAATACTCGAACTTGCAAACATAAGGGCTGTTCGCTGACTGCAGGAACATCTGTTTGCTGCAGATACTCGAAAGCGTTCAGTGCAAAGCGTGTGTATATATATATATATATATATACATATATATATATATATATATATATATATTCGTTCACCATTGCAAAGGCCTGTCTGAAGTGCATTTTAGCGTTTTTAAGTGGAAGTGATTGTGCCGGTTTTTAGATTTAGGTAAGGTGAGTCTACCTATATAGTTGTTTTAGTGAAATATAGCGGCCCTAATTATATTTCACTAATCTTAACTTCTATATAGTTATAGTGTATGCACTGGCTACAAAACCCAGACAGTGCATACATATAGTGGTGTATCGATACGCTTTGTTTTGAACTCTAAAATCGAACACAGCGTAGAAAATACAATAAGCAACGATATATTGGGCAGCCATATCGTGTTTTTAAACCACTATATATTTTAATTGACTACCTACATACCTACTATATATTTGTAATAGATGCTTCAATTCCACTGAATCGAAGAGACAGCAATTAATCTGTCTGATGCTAGTCTTCCATCTAATTACCACAAATATATATCTTAAACCGTCACTACTATTGTACATACTAATGTGCAATTTTTAACTTCTACTTTCGACGCTATTTTGCATAAATACAGTACGTGACGAAATATGACATAGTGCTCCCTGGGTAGAGACAAACAGAATGATGGTCTAAAGACCGCTTCATCTTAGCGATTTTAACAACAACATCTGCGTAAAATCGCGCCATCGTTCGCGTACGAAACTTTTAAAAGAAATCTTACCACCACTGTGGACCAAGACAACGATGGCATCACGTGACGGCAGCAACACCGCCGGAAGACTCAGCTGCCAGACTTGCGGGCGAGTATGCAAATCTGGCGCGGGCCTCGCGAGCCACATTAGATTGACTCACAATCAACGAGAAGTTCGTGCCACCTCCCAAACTCCTAACCAATCACAGACTAATAATTTGATTTTAAGTTCCTCACAAAATGACACTGCTGCTTCTAATAATAATTTTAACCCCCCTAGTACTTCACGCGTCTCCCAGCCAAATTGTAAATGTCCATCTAGTACTTGCTTAAAGGTCTTTAAATCTAAATCAGGTCTTAATTTACACCGTCGTCGTGCCCATCCGGATGAATATAATGAGAACATTTTAGCCCCCCCCTCTAAGAAGGCCAGATGGAACCCACAAGACCGTGAACTTTTAGCAACATTAGAAGCAGATTTTATATTAGATAATAATAACGAAACACCTAGAGAAATTGACCACCTTTTAGCTACTAATTTTAACTCACGCACACCTGGGGCGATTAGAGGCCAACGTAATTCTCAGGCGCATAAGGATCTGGTAGAGGACCTCCTTAAAAAGAGGTCTCTCCTGGATTCCAACCTTGACGGATCTGAGCTTCCTGAGCCTAGTCGGCCTCGATACTCTGAATCAGATGGCCCCTATAATCCATCCCAAAAATATATTATTATATCTAAAATACAAGCCCTCACAAACACATTTCCCAAACGCAACATAATTTCAACAGACCTTACTCATCTGTCAAATATAATTTGCTCAGGTGAGAATCACACTATCGCCTTAAACGAATTTCTGAACAAACATTTTACACACACTGTCCGACGTCGTGCCTTTAGAGAAACACCTTCCACTGAAGCGCGAGTATCTAAAAGGCAACAGCGACGTCAAGACTACGCAACCATTCAAAAACGTTTTAGCCAAAACCGATCCAAATGCGCTCATGAGGTGCTGGACGGCAAACACACCATACACAACATGCAGGCCACCGAGGTTGTAGAACACTGGGCCAACACGATGACACAACCACCCCCTGAACCACTCCCTTGCCCCGTATACACTCCCAACTCTGATCACTTTGAGGTTTCCCTCCCTATCTCCCTAAAGGAAACCCACGTAGCTCTCCGCGGACCTTCTAAAGCACTAGGCTTGGACGGGATTTGTCTTTCGTCCCTCCGTAAACTCCCGTTAGAAGTAGTCTGTTGTATTCTTAACATACTATTAATTAGCGATATTGCCTCAGCCCATGAAACTGCTCGCTTAGCGTTCATCCCTAAAATTAACAATGCCACATCCCCAAGCGATTTGCGACCCCTATCTATTAGTTCATACTTACAACGAACGCTTAACAAAATTCTCTCTAGACGCCTCCAGAACTCTATTAAGCTTCTCCCAATCCAGCGAGCGTTTCTCCCCTATAATGGTACCTTCGAGAATCTTGCGGTTCTGGATGGTATCCTTAACGATGCCAAGTCTGCAGGACGTGAGCTTAGACTCGCCTCAATCGACCTCCATAAGGCGTTCGACATGGTGAGTCATGACTCCGTCCTGTGGTCACTCCGGACTCGCGGATACCCGGAGGTATTCATTAACTATATCGAACGCTTGTACCTCTCATCTAAAACTCTCATAGAATTTGGACAAGAATGTCGCACATTTCGGCCAACTAGGGGTGTTAGACAGGGAGATCCTCTGTCCCCCCTCTTATTTAATCTAGTTCTCGACGACATTCTTTCAAAATTAGACAAAACTAATATCGGGTACCAACTTACTGATGACTTCCGCCTTATGGGCTTAGCCTTTGCGGATGATCTCATCCTCCTAGCCTCCACGAAATCCACTCTCCAACGGCTCCTTAATATTGCGGACCCACTTTTGAAATCCCGAGGCCTTGAAATTAATACTAATAAAAGCTTTACTATCTCCCACCTATTTAATAGGAAAGAAGGTAAAGGTTTTATCAATACCGTACCAGAATTTAACGTTGGAGATCGGCAATTGCCAGCTAAAGGTATGAGCGATCGATGGAGATATCTTGGAGTCGACTTTGACAGCAATGGCAGAGTTGACTCCACCAGGGATATACTCCTTAATTTACTCAACAGACTCACGATAGCTCCCCTTAAACCCCACCAAAGACTCATATTTTTGAAAGACTTTCTCATTCCCCGTCTCCTATATAAACTGGTCTCCGGTCCCAGACCATCTTACGCACTCCTTAGTGACCTAGATAAAGAGATCAGAAAGGTTGTTAAGTCGAAATGGCTTAAGCTCGAAAACTCGGTGCCGAACGCCTACCTGTACACGCACACAGCACACGGCGGTCTGGACATCCCCTGCCTCCAAACATTCATTCCCAGACTCCGCCTCTCCCGCCTGACAGCACTACAACACTCCACGCACCTTGGGGTCCAATGGATGCTAACCACCGAGCACTTTAAAAAAGATCTTGCGAAAACAAGACTTCTTTGCGAGCGCTTGGGAACCTCCATTGAGACCGCTACACAAGAGACCGACTACTGGTCTCAACAACTACACAACACGTTCGATGGGGCACAATTTAAAAAAGCACACGAAACGCCCTTTGTACATTACTGGATTAAGGGTATGCCCTACCTATCTGGTAAGGAGTATTTAAACCTACTAAAGCTCAGGATCAACGCACTACCAACGCGTGCCAGATTGGCCAGGGGACGCCCGGGCTACAACAAACGTTGTAGGCACGGGTGTCATGCGCCTGAGACGTTGGCTCATGTCGCTCAGATGTGCGATACAACACACAAACAAACCATAAAGAGACATGACGACGTCTGTGATCGCGTGGCGCGTCTTCTCCGCGAAAGGGGTCATGAGGTGGTTCGTGAGCGAGTATTCCGTCGACCGGGCGCACCGGGTCTAAAGCCCGACCTCGTAATAACAACACCTACCGAGGTCTGGGTTTTAGATGCCGAGGTTTGCGGCCCGAACCGGGACCTGGCAAGAGCACGGCAAGACAAGATCGCCAAATATGACGTCGAGTTCCTAAGAGCGGCGCTCCCCGACCCGCAAAAACCTCGCAGATTCGGATCCATCACTATCTCTATGAGTGGTGTATGGGACTCCGAATCTGCGAGGACGCTCTTGGGGCTCGGCGTCACGAAGAGGAATCTTATGGATCTCACCGTTTTAACTTTGCAAGGAACCTTGAGGATATACCGCTCGCACCGGGTCCATAAGAGCGGGGGCTACCATCAAGCAAGGACACGGACAACTGACTCTTAACCTCACGTGACACCTTTTTACCACAATTTTTATTAAGGCGAGCACTGCCAAGTGTGCAAACGTATTGTAAATGATTAATAAATCATCACAATATTTTCTATATATATTATCATGATTGCGCAAATATTTTATCTGGTATTTTATCCAGGCTACCAAATATGGCAAACGTGGATTTATATACAAATCGTTTTATTCTCAAATACTCCACACAACTTTATATATATATATATATATATATATATATAAATATATAACCATAGGCCTGACCCATGTGGATTTCAGTTTGCGTGAGACCACAATCGCAGTTATCATTCCACACATCACAGTCCGGCCAGTTATAGGAAATAGTACCACAGTGGTCACTCACGTAAAAGTGAAATCGGCTGCAAACATTCTATACCACATACTAAGCTTAGCGAGCGTATAGCCGGTGAGAAATAAAACAATTTCGATACAGGTTTATACATTGGACAACTTGACAAAGAAATATGAATTACATTATTTTTTAGTTGTTTAAAAACGAGATATGTTATACGAATACTAACGATAAGCGCGATAGCTCATCATGCATGTAGTAGAAAGTTTGTCGCACGGTGGCACAGCTTAACCGACATACAGACAATCAAACAGCATCGCGTTGAACTTTCGTCCATAGAAAAGACCATGATAAGTAGCATTTTTCGAACTATACGCATCAGAAAGTCGCATAAGAGAGAGTGCACTGGACTCACCGGAAGCTGACTGGAATGCATTTTTCGTGACCTTCGCGAAGAAGTTTGTGTACGACGTAACAGAATTTCCAGGCAAGAATAGGGTTTTCCTGAACCGGCAGTCGCATCGCGATTTCCCAGAATGTATAGGGCCCTGCAAAAAGATCATAAGATAACACATTGAGCATTTAAAAACAACGCTCTCTCTCTCTCTCTCTCTATATATATATATATATATATATATATATAAACATGTTTCCCGCAGTTATTTATGAACCACATTTGGCTGCACACTAATAGGAGCAGTGTTGAACTGGAACGAGCCCAGAAAGTTACGGCATTGCTGAACAAGCGTAAGTTTAAGTTTAAACATGGTCTAATTACGTAATTGTATATTACATAAAAATTACACACTGTAAAATAAATAAATAAAACAAGAACGAAAAAGAGGTTGACGAGAAGGACAAATGAAAGTCAACGAGTCAAATGCTGATCAGTCAGTATCAACTGGCTATAAGTGGAGAGCATTATCTCAGAAAGCATTTTCCGGACCTGCAATGGCTTTATGAAATCCTTTGTGGCATTCTCCGCTAGAGAAGAGTGTTATCGACGGTTGGAAAATTACGACACCGTGCTCGCCCTCGCGAAGGCTCCACTATCTGATGGGAATACGAAAACAACGGCGGTATAAATAAAAGAACTGATGGTGGAATCAGCAGATTGTGCGCCTGAAGCACAAGAGGGAAATGGGTGCATGCCTTTCGTACGCAAACAGAACCGTAACCAAGAATAAAACGATTCTTTTAACGATTACAGGACGAAAAATACCGATATGTTTCCTGCATTTTGTGGGTGATCTGGAGCCCACTGTCAGCAGATGGATTGCGCCGACACGGCTAGATGTAACGAATGCGTTTAACAGGGCAAACTGGGGATGATCGTCGCCTTTGCCGGCGACCCGGCGACCTCGGTCCCCACAAGGAACGAGGAGCTGTTGGAGGACCGAGCAAACGACGTTCTGAAGGAGCTCAATCATTTAATGAAGTTCCACCACCTAATGTTAGTATCGGAAAAGGGCGAGGCGCTCTTGTTGAATGGCAGAAAGCACACTCGGAACAAGATCTCCAAGTGGATGGCTACATGATCCAGATAAAATGGCAGGCCAACTACCTGGGTGTAATGCTTGACAGAAATCTAAGCTGTACAGACTACTAACGAAAATACCTATTACCTAATCCAAGTTCTCACAGGTGATGGCAGTTTTCAGACCAATACGGTGAAGAGCGGACAGATTGAAGTAGACACGAGCGACGTGAGATCTAATCTCAAGGATGCTCAGTTCAGGAACCGGGGGCTGATTTTGTGAAGGTCGTTATGAGGGGCAAAACCAAAGATGACGGAAAGGAAGCGGCAACGCATCGAGCGTCGCCAGCAGACCGAAGATTGAAAGCTACACCAGCGGCTCCCTACATACACTGAATGTCACATTTAAGACGCCTATGCAAGTTAGGGGACCATCAAGTTTTTAGCGGGTTTAAGGGGCCTAAACTAACAAGTAGTATGGAGGTAAGTTACCCCCAGTTGCTACATAACTTGTAAGCACAAAATACGCATTTGTTTCTTTATGTGTAGCAAAATATACGTTTGTGATGCAAGAACGTATGCGGCTCGGGGCATAAATCAAGGCATTATGTCCAGGCTTGGGCTGGTTCACCTAGCCAGGGTTCCTCTCACCGAGGCATCTAATGACAGACGCTGCAGTATATATTAAAATAATAAATTCGCCCGCCCCCTTGACTTCTCTGCCAAGCGCCAACCTTCTCCCGACATCACTGAGCAGTTTTCCGTGGTCAACCTTGCCCCCCGTCTTTTACTGTCTCGAGCGCAAGGGGTGAGAACAGATGTTGGTAGCCGACGCTTGAATACTTTCTGCAAGGGTACCGCGTGTCCAGGGGGGCTGCGCCCGTGTCGACCATTGAAGGGGCTAAAGAGTCGGTTATAGCCGCATCCCACATAAATATGCATTTTGTTCCTGGCTCCTGGTTCCGGCACAGAACACATGTTGGAAGCAACGGCAGTCGAAGAGCAGTTAGTCACTCTATGACGTTATTACCATAGAATCACTAAATAGAATATGTTAACAATAATAATCTTAGAGCGCACAGTTTGTGAAAGTTAACTGCCAGTGTGTTCCACTGCTAATGTTACCATATAAAGATTCGTTAATTTATTTGGCATTTGCACACTTTATACATGCAGGGATCCCGATGGTGTTAAGCAGACAGTAGATGTTCTTGAATAATCGCATTCGAAAGACTCTTTTTGCATCCCGAAGAGTAACACATCGACCTAGAATGGCTCGTGAGGCTTCGATAAGTAAAAATCTACAATTACGAAACATCGATTTATTATTGGGCCTTGGCCGCAACCATATATATATATATATATATATATATATATATACATATGTAATGGCATGGGCTCAATCTTTAAGCGGTCTGTTCCGGTAGTAGCGAGCAAATAGAATAGAATAGAACAATGGGAACGATAGGACAAGGCTAGGATTAAAGAAAACCTGCAAAGCCATTTTGTTGTGGTGATTCTCTGCCTACAAGCCAGGCAAACATATTATTTATTATTTCGAACCTTGCAGTGCATTTTAATCATCATAAGAATGAATGGCTTCAACGACTGTTCATTGTCGCACTGACGATCGATAGGCTTACAAGGCGCTCACAAATTGCGCCAGTGCGTCGTTGTTCTTAAAAAAAAGTTGACAGCAATGAAAGTTTGCAGCGTTCGGTTGGATATCACATCTTCGACAGAACCATTTTCGGAGTCTTCTCTGGACGCCCTCAATCATGCCTATGTATGCGCACAAGTATGAGCGTTAGACCGGTGAGCAGTATAAAAGTCTGGATAACACAACTGACTTATAAAGACGAATACACACATTTGGTCCTCAGTGATAACGCAAGAGAATAGCACGCTTACAATGTACAGATGTTGACTTCACTAGACCTCTAAAATGTGCAGAAAATGTAAGATTCGTTGACATTAATATACCAAGATCTTGTGCAAGTTTTGAGGTAGGCAATGTTATCCGGCAATTGCCCTGTTGAGCCTATAAGCCGGATCAGGAGAGCCATGTTTCAAAGCAAGATGTTTTAGAACGGAACCACATCCCATAGTCACTGCACCAACGGGACGTCGATAGCGAATTGTCGCGCAGTAAGCGCTATGTGCACGGAGAATCCAGATAAGTGTATGTCGTTAGATCATCAGCGTACAAAAAGTATTTGCGACTCAACGAAATGTAAGATTTTATGTCTAGCACAAATATTGTGTACGGCAAACTTTGCCTTCGACATAGTCCGTCTTGCGTCGAAGCCAGTCTTAATTCACTAAGAGCTGCCCGCCAGTTCACTCGGAACAATCCACTGTGCAGAATAGTGGCAGGCCATTTACGAGTCTATGGGTGGACCTAGAGCGTACTCACTTTTTAGCAACAAGTCTATAGCAGACCCTATAACAGGCACTTGTTCTGGTCGAAGCATACACACCAGGAAAGTCCTTGTTAGCGTGTAGCGCACAAAGGCCAACCGTGTGTTACTTCTAACAGTTGCGTGCATGTAGAACGTCGAGACACAAACCCGTTCTGTGAGAAACAAATCCGACATATAACTGTGTGTCTCTCCGACATATAACTGGTGCAGGCAATGAACCGGCTGTCCTTAAAGCTTATGCTCATGTCGGTACATCGGGATAAAGAGACGCTATTGATGCTTTCGTAAGCTTACGATGATATGCCACTGCATATCATCGTAAGCTTGAGATGAGACAGGGACTGGCTACGATGGGATAAGTCGTTCGGGCCGGAGTGCATATGAGCCCAAATTTTCGAGCTTCTTGTCAACCGACTACATTAGAAGCGAAGGCTTCAATCAGAAAGCGACAATACCGCGGAAAGCTGTTGTACGTCTCGTTAATATCGTAGCAGAAGTCTAATAAGAACACCTTCCAGTCAATCGCGTTAAGGTGCTTGACCATTATCTGGAAGTTCGTCTATTGAAGGTTGAACTCACACAGCAATTGAACTGTTTCGGTAATGTACATTTTGAAACCGAACAAGGTGAGCTTGTGATCAGAGAGAAGGAGGGGTAGCGGATGTCAGTGCGTGTCAGGTGATGATAGCGGATGTAATGATCGTGTCAGGATCAGTGGTCAGGGGAAGACCAACCGTGGGGCCGGGTTGATGTGTGTCGAACTAGTAGATCAACTGCAATGCGTTCATCCACATGATTCAGGAATTACATTTAAACGAGACTAGAATACATACACCCCCGCCCCTCGAGCTACGATTCAATAGGAAGCCTAGGAAAGTATTGTTGAGAGGGATATATATATATATATATATATGAGGGAGATCGGACTATTCAGATAGACTTGTAAAAAGAAGAATATTTAATTGATATTCTAAATTGTTATATATATATATATATATATATATATATATATACAACAACATCTGCGTAAAATCGCGCCATCGTTCCCGTACAAAACTTTTAAAGAAATCTTACCACCGCTGTGGACCAAGACAACGATGGCATCACGTGACGGCAGCAACACCGCCGGAAGACTCAGCTGCCAGACTTGCGGGCGAGTATGCAAATCTGGCGCGGGCCTCGCGAGCCCCATTAGATTGACTCACAACCAACGAGAAGTTCGTGCTACCTCCCAAACTCCTAACCGATCACAGACTAATAATTTGATTTAAGTTCCTCACAAAATGACACTGCTGTTTCTAATAATAATTTTAACCCCCCTAGTACTTCACGCGTCTCCCAGCCAAATTGTAAATGTCCATCTAGTACTTGCTTAAAGGTCTTTAATTCTAAATCAGGTCTTAATTTACACCGTCGTCGTGCCCATCCGGACGAATATAATGAGAACATTTTAGCCCCCCCCCCTCTAAGAAGGCCAGATGGAACCCACAAGACCGTGAACTTTTAGCAACATTAGAAGCAGATTTTATATTAGATAATAATAACGAAACTCCTAGAGAAATTGACCACCTTTTAGCTACTATTTTTAACTCACGCACACCTGGGGCGATTAGAGGCCAACGTAATTCTCAG
The DNA here is from genome assembly GCA_003439945.1 of Dermanyssus gallinae. NCBI lineage: Eukaryota > Metazoa > Arthropoda > Arachnida > Mesostigmata > Dermanyssidae > Dermanyssus > Dermanyssus gallinae. Next base: position 22,023 of record QVRM01007142.1, on the reverse strand, counting down.
GCGCATAAGGATCTGGTAGAGGACCTCCTTGAAAAGAGGTCTCTCCTGGATTCCAACCTTGACGGATCTGAGCTTCCTGAGCGTAGTCGGCCTCGATACTCTGAGTCAGATGGCCCCTATAATCCATCCCAAAAAGATATTATTATATCTAAAATACAAGCCCTCACAAACACATTTCCCAAACGCAACATAATTTCAACAGACCTTACTCATCTGTCAAATATAATTTGCTCAGGTGAGGACCACACTATCGCCTTAAACGAATTTCTGAACAAACATTTTACACACACTGTCCGACGTCGTGCCTTTAGAGAAACACCTTCCACTGAAGCGCGAGTATCTAAAAGGCAACAGCGACGTCAAGACTACGCAACCACTCAAAAACTTTTTAGCCAAAACCGATCCAAATGCGCTCATGAGGTGCTGGACGGCAAACACACCATACACAACATGCAGGCCACCGAAGTTGTAGAACACTGGGCCAACACGATGACACAACCGCCCCCTGAACCACTCCCTTGCCCCGTATACACTCCCAACTCTGATCTCTTTGAGGTTTTCCTCCCTATCTCCCTAAAGGAAACCCACGTAGCTCTCCGCGGACCTTCTAAAGCACTAGGCTTGGACGGGATTTGTCTTTCGTCCCTCCGTAAACTCCCGTTAGAAGTAGTCTGTTGTATTCTTAACATACTATTAATTAGCGATATTGCCTCAGCCCATGAAACTGCTCGCTTAGCGTTCATCCCTAAAATTAACAATACCACATCCCCAAGCGATCTGCGACCCCTATCTATTAGTTCATACTTACAACGAACGCTTAACAAAATTCTCTCTAGACGCCTCCAGAACTCTATTAAGCTTCTCCCAATCCAGCGAGCGTTTCTCCCCTATAATGGTACCTTCGAGAATCTTGCGGTTCTGGATGGTATCCTTAACGATGCCAAGTCTGCAGGACGTGAGCTCAGACTCGCCTCAATCGACCTCCGTAAGGCGTTCGACATGGTGAGTCATGACTCCGTCCTGTGGTCACTCCGGACACGCGGATACCCGGAGGTATTCATTAACTATATCGAACGCTTGTACCTCTCATCTAAAACTCTCATAGAATTTGGACAAGAATGTCGCACATTTCGGCCAACTAGGGGTGTTAGGCAGGGAGATCCTCTGTCCCCCCTCTTATTTAATCTAGTTCTCGACGACATTCTTTCAAAATTAGACAAAACTAATATCGGGTACCAACTTACTGATGACTTCCGCCTTATGGGCTTAGCCTTTGCGGATGATCTCATCCTCCTAGCCTCCACGAAATCCACTCTCCAACGGCTCCTTAATATTGCGGACCCACTTTTAAAATCCCGAGGCCTTGAAATTAATACTAATAAAAGCTTTACTATATCCCACCTATTTAATAGGAAGGAAGGTAAAGGTTTTATCAATACCGTATCAGAATTTAACGTTGGAGATCGGCAATTGCCAGCTAAAGGTATGAGCGATCGAAGGAGATATCTTGGAGTCGACTTTGACAGCAATGGCAGAGTTGACTCCACCAAGGATATACTCTATAACTTACTCAACAGACTCACGATAGCTCCCCTTAAACCCCACCAAAGACTCATATTTTTGAAAGACTTTCTCATTCCCCGTCTCCTATATAAACTGGTCTCCGGTCCCAGACCATCTTACGCACTCCTTAGTGACCTAGATAAAGAGATCAGAAAGGTTGTTAAGTCGAAATGGCTTAAGCTCGAAAACTCGGTGCCGAACGCCTACCTGTACACGCACACAGCACACGGCGGTCTGGACATCCCCTGCCTCCAAACATTCATTCCCAGAATCCGCCTCTCCCGCCTGACAGCACTACAACACTCCACGCACCTTGGGGTCCAATGGATGCTAACCACCGAGCACTTTAAAAAAGATCTTGCGAAAACAAGACTTCTTTGCGAGCGCTTGGGAACCCCCATTGAGACCGCTACACAAGAGACCGATTACTGGTCTCAACAACTACACAACACGTTCGATGGGGCACATTTTAAAAAAGCACACGAAACGCCCTTTGCACATTACTGGATTAAGGGTGTGCCCTACCTATCTGGTAAGGAGTATTTAAACCTACTAAAGCTCAGGATCAACGCACTACCAACGCGTGCCAGATTGGCCAGGGGACGCCCGGGCTACAACAAACGTTGTAGGCACGGGTGTCATGCGCCTGAGACGTTGGCTCATGTCGCTCAGATGTGCGATATAACACACAAACCAACCATAAAGAGACATGACGACGTCTGTGATCGCGTGGCGCGTCTTCTCCGCGAGAGGGGTCATGAGGTGGTTCGTGAGCGAGTATTCCGTCGACCGGGCGCACCGGGTCTAAAGCCCGACCTCGTAATAACAACACCTACCGAGGTCTGGGTTTTAGATGCCGAGGTTTGCGGCCCGAACCGGGACCTGGCAAAAGCACGGCAAGACAAGATCGCCAAATATGACGTCGAGTTCCTAAGAGCGGCGCTCCCCTACCCGCAAAAACGTCGCAGATTCGGATCCATCACTATCTCTATGAGTGGTGTATGGGACTCCGAATCTGCGAGGACGCTCTTGGGGCTCGGCGTCACGAAGAGGAATCTTATGGATCTCACCGTTTTAACTTTGCAAGGAACCTTGAGGATATATCGCTCGCACCGGGTCCATAAGAGCGGGGGCTACCATCAAGCAAGGACACGGACAACTGACTCTTAACTTCACGTGACACCTTTTTACCACCATTTTTATTAAGGCGAGCACTGCCGAGTGTGCAAACGTATTGTAAATGAATTATAAATCATCACAATATTTTTTATATATATATATATATTAACTAAAAATGTTTTCCGTCAAATTGCACGTATGTCACCTTCTTTCCCGCTCTTCGAAACATTCTTTTACATGCATCTTTCGAAATCGAGTTGCTTCTACGAATTCTTCTTTATAGTCTATAGTCTCGAAACGTTGTTCAAATGTCGTGGCAGACGGTTGTAGTCGACAGAGCAGTCAAATAACCTTGGTGTTGGATCTGCTCTGTTTAGGTTTCTCGATCGACTCTCTCATTGAAAACACCACTGGAAGTATTGGGCTTTGACCTGGATGTCTTAATTCTGTACTCATGACTGGCCTCCTGTGATCTCTGACGCAATCCAGGATCGTTATCGCCTTGGAGAAAGTAATGAGGTTCATTTCGGACATTTTTCGACGGACGCTCATTTACTGGAAATTCAACATTTTTGGAAGGAATTTCGCCACCAGTGGTTCTGACGCATAAAATATCGGTCAAGACGGGAACAACTGATCCATAAGATATCTCCAGTTCCTTAGCAATTTCCCTCCTAGTGACTCGTAGCCTGTTGAGTAAGATATCATAAACTTTTCAACATTTTCTTCTGTTATTAACGCCTACCTGACCGAGGATCACTTTCGGTCCCTTCACGACCGTCGCGAAATCGACGGTACCACGTATACACAGTGTTTCGGGACACTGCTGGATCATCATAAGTAATTCGTAATATTTTCACCACTTCAGAACATATGATTTAATTCTATTAGAACTTGGCGCAAGATCGGTGCTCCTCTATTTTCGGTGAAGTGAAGAAAACGGGGTTCGGCTCCTTAAAAATAGCCGAACCCCGTTTTCTTCACTTCATCGAATCAAACTAAAACAACAAACGCAGCCACCGATTGGCGCAAAATTGGCCTGCGGGTAGCTGATGAATAATACTTCTACGCAAAACAAACCGGAAGACCTTGGTGGTTTCAATTGTAAATTTTAAAGTACTACTTGCCGATTCGCCCTCATATATATATATATATATATATATAACACAATCGAGATAGGCGAACTATAAATCGTTGTAATCCAATAGTTACATTGGCAACCGATATCGGCGACGAGTATCTTGTAATGCGAAGCTTCCAGCCACGTCCTATCTGCTCATATGGCCCTCAACGCATGAAATCATATCAGTCCTTAAACCTGGCCAATCCTGCGCACTCGGCGACGGCCTTAAACAGTGTCGGCGTCAGTCAGTGTTCGACCTTCCTCTTCGACTTAAAGACTGACTATATTTGAGCGGTCGCAAGATAAACGATTTAAAATCGCTTACGAATATTGCGTATATATATGTATATATATATATATATATATATATATATATGCGTACATTAATCTCATGGGCGATAATAGAAGTACTGTGGGTATATATATATATATATATATATATATATATATATGCGTACATTAATCTCATGGCCGATAATAGAAGTACTGTGGGCAGCTAGACTGCTAATAGTTATTTGATAAATTGCCCTATAATTAAAATGACTGTTATAGCTCTGTTGCATTACAAACCATAAGCACAAACTTTAAAACAGTTCATAGAGTTTGATGTCGTTTATACAGCAAGCTACTTGCTAGAAAGGCCTCGCCTATATACCTGTACGCAATACGTGAACTATTCCTGAAAATATTGCGAATTTCAACAATATTCTTCCCCCGCAAGCAAGTGAAGTGAAGCTCTTCGCATCGATTCAACCTCTAGGCAGAACTGAATTGAATGGACAATTTGGAATTGTGCTACGCAAAAGGAGCTAGCTACGTAGAATAAATACATGACAAATATTAGGGTCATATATTTGTATTGATTGATACACGATGATCTACTGGATCAATACAATATCACAAAAAGTCTGTGTGGGTATATTTTTATTGGCATGTTATTCCGGTACAAACCTAAGAGCGCTAGAGTTAAGACGGAACTGAATTAAACGGAAGATTTGGCATTGTGCTACGTAGAAGGAGCGATGTGGGATACATACATGACAAATATATATATATATATATATATATATATATATATATATATATATATATATATATATATATATTATATATTTCCACCGTATCAATGTAAATTCACAAAAAGTCTGTGGGTGTGTTTTTGTTGGGATGTTATTCCGGCACAAACCTAAGAGCACTAGAGTTAAGAAATCGGTGGGACAACTAACGTGCGGCATTGGATTAATGCAGCATGCATCTTCCATGCTGTACAATCGTCTAGGCGATGCCATTGAGGAGGATAAACTTACTAAATGACTGACTATATAGCGTCCGGTGAAGTCTCTAAATGTAACTAATTTCTTCAATACGCACTGCGTATGCTTCTTGAATAGCAATGAATCTCGCATATATATATATATATATATAGAAAATATTGTGATGATTTATTAATCATTTACAATACGTTTGCACACTCGGCAGTGCTCGCCTTATATATATACATATATATATATATATATATATATATATATATATATGCAAACGCAGATTTGCCTTTCGGTTGACAATGCATTTTTTGCTAGAGCTGCGATCGGTTGAATGAACATGGTGGAAGTACATATATGCACAGTGCGTGCGTTACAGTCCACTCAGTGTAGGAGTTCGCCGAGCAGTAGAAGTTTGATTCGGCCGTTGCCTCGAACAACAGTGACCTCACACATACACTCTACGTAGTACAGGTTCTCTATCGAGGGTTTTACCAGAGGAGGTATTCCCGCCATGTCTGGGCTATAAAAGTCAGCACGGGCTTTTAGTGGTAGTATTATACATGGCACTAAACAAACAGTGTCGAGTTCCAGACACAAGAATCCACCAATAGAGATCGATTAGGTAGGTATGCCTTGAAGCATTATCTCCTCTCTAGCAAAAAAAAAAAAATACAGAACAACTTCTCATACAGTACGAGTCTGCGAACGAAACCGCACCCGCCTAGCCCAAGTGGCTTTAATGTGTGGTCTTCGATCAAATGATTCCACAATATCAAGGCACGTTTGCTATGTGCGTTTCAAACACTCACAGGCACGACACAAGCATATCGATCTGGTCGGGTCGATTGTTGTGAAGTCGGTCGCCGCTCGTAATTCGAGTGGCACAGTAGCAACAGTATTTATATGTATAAGTTGCTGCAAATGCTGTCTAGAAGACGTGGGTACAGCGCCTGCCTTGCTGCGACCTTGTAACCCAGAGCAGCGTCTCGCGTCTACCTCGCCGATTCAGCACCACCCCCAAAAGCACAAGGATTCGCATGACAAACGACGAAACCTACAAACACAAGCCATTCGCATAGACGGCGCCTATAGACAGCCTATAGATAGCTCGGCGTCAGGGCGTGAACCAGCCGCAGACACGAAAGGGTCTGCCGAACATCAACAATAAGACAGGCAACAACAACAACAACAACAACAATAATAACATCATCAACAACAACAACAACAACAACAACAACAATAACAATAACATCATCAACAACAACAACAGCAACAACCCCAGCATTAACAACAACAGCAACAATACGTCGAACTACCAGTTCCACGGAAGATCGACGTTACCCTTCCATGGCGGCGGCGTCGTTACCAATGACTGTTGGCACGATGGACACGACCTACTTAACTTGGCAACGTTAACTGTTCGCTCTTAAATCTCTCGTCCCATAGAATGAAGAACACTTCGGAGATCCGGTCACGTTGTCCTCGTCCCATCGAAACCCCATTATCGGCTACCAGAGTGCTAAACGAATGTTCCGCTGCTTGCACTTGTGGGACGCTATGCTGCGATTAAAGTTTACCGCAAAAATTTCCGATAAAGAAACGATTATATCTTTATAAATAACACATGTACATATTGTTGGCGGGACAAAGCAAAAGGAAGTCCTTCGAGTCTGATACTAAGATTCGACATGGGTACGTCACACTATTTTGACGCAATCTTTATTAAGATTTAGTAAATCTTTTTTAAATTTTAAATTATTCAAGTCACGGCCTTAAAACGATTGACTTGGAAAATGTGTACATGCTGAAATATTTGGCCTCGTAAAAACGCGGCAATGGTTTTATCTAAACGACACCGCTTACTAATGCGCTAGAAGAAATTAGCAAATGCAGAGACTCTCATGAAGTATAATCCCGTGGCTATGCAGGACTCGTACAAACCTTAAAAAGCATTTTTAGTATTAAAATATCCGTAAGTTATTTACATATGTCTCTTTGACCAATAATTAAAATCGAAGCTAGAAGCAGATATTCGAGATACTTTTGTTTTTAACGAGCGAAAACTAAATCTCTACTAAAAGCCAGAACAAAACACGTCAGTTGCAGGTTAGCAAAATCATTCAAAACTTACACGTGTACGTGCCAACACGTTTTGTTTAGAGATGACCAATTAACAAGATCACATGTCGTTCTGTGGCACCAATATGGCAATAGAGATCGGTATATGATTTGCCTGTGAAATATGTATTAGCCAGTCTTTTTGTATATTGTATATAGTTGTGGTGCCTAGGCTTGATATATGTCTATGCAGTGGTGTTAAGATAGAGCTAAACAAAGGTACAATACGAAAGAAGCATAAATAAAGCAACAGAAAGATATACGTATAAGATACGTAGGACGGAGGACATTAACGTGTGTACCCTCACACACGTTTCAGGGTGCAACACGACCGTGGTCAGCCGTACAGTTCGTTACGGCTAACTGTATATCAACGAATGTACATGCCAACAAAGTACTACACTCAACGTACACGGCCGCTGTGCGAACTACCCCACCTACCTCGTTCATGATGCGTGCCGATGAGAATGAAGCGCACGTGCTTCTCTTTCACAGATCCCTCGACGCTGTTGATGGCCTTCTGGACGCTGACCGCCTGCGACTTGTTGAAGTTCTCGCGCTCCGAGTCGAGCGAGTTGGTTCTTCGCTGCACGAGGCTTCGTGGTAGAGTGGCCATTGTTTATCTGTTTGTTTGTTCGTTCGTTCGTTGGTGCTCGTGAGGGTGTTGCTAAGACGATGATGATGATGATGATGAAGGATACGACTCGGCTAGCAGTGCCAAACAGTAGTTCTTGTTCGTCATCGATTCACTACTAATATCTATATAATATTATACATTTACTACTACTGCTACTACTAGTACTTCTACGAGTGTTCCGTCTAGCCTGATTGTTCGCTGTTCACTTTGTTTGCTTGTTGTTTCTTTCACTGCACTGCACTTTGCTTGCTTCGTCGCGAGCTTTTTCCTGTTCTCTCTTTTCCCGATTTTCCGCCGGCACACTTGTCCTTCTTTCGCGTCTCGACAACAACAACAACAACAACCTCAACAACCGCTCACCGGAACTGACGCCCGATGATCGTCGCCGGTATGCACAGGTATCCAGTTGGCCGGGGGGGGGGGGGTTGTCGTCGTTTGCGTTGCAGTGTATTCGGACGCTTGCGGGCACCGCAACGCACCTATTCGACAAACGGCAGCGTCCGTTCAATCCGATTAAGCAGGTAGGTGTCTGTCTGTCCAACGAAGCAGATCCGAACGGGACCAGCTAGGTAGGGAAGGGCCTTGCGAGCGGTGGCAAGCCGCGAAACAAGCAAGCAGTCTAGTCTTCTAGTCTTCTAGTCTCTAAACAAGCAAGTAGTCTAGGCCGGCTGCTAAACACCGCCGCAGCCGCTGAGCCGTCGAACCGCACCCGTTGTTCTGCTGCTGCTGCAGACCGAACTGCAGCTGACAACTGGCATGTGCAGAGAGAAACGAAAGACACACACTTCGAACGAACTTCGAACGCCCACCGACTTCGACTTCACACGCCGACGGTATTACGACAACGACGCCGGCGACGACGACACCTGCATCACAGCTGTTTCGCCATTGCGACCGACCGATTCAGCTTGGCTGGGCCAGTTCCACCGCTCCGCACGACGGCACCTCGGATCATTGCGCTGATCAATCAACGGAAGCACGCACTGCAACAACAACAACAACAGCAACAGCACCAATAAAAACAACAATAGTAGAAGATCAAAGGTAGAAGATAGCTGAAATATACATAAGCAATGGCCACCGATCCGATTGGTCGCCGATTTGTCCAACCATTACCAGCACCACCAGCACCACCACCACCGCAGTCGCCGCCTCGGCCTCTTTGTCTTCTAATTATTCCTCTTTTATCTATTTCCGTTTTTTATTCTTCTTCGTCTTCTTCTTCGGGTTTTTGTTATTGGTTTCGTTTCCCCCGGCTTTACCGCAACGCAAGCGGAATACAAGCGCCGCACGCGTAATTCCACAATGATGTCAGCTTCTAACACCTGCTTTTACGTACATACATGGCTGGCTGGCTGACTGACTGGCCGGCATATTGATTGCTTAGTTAGACGTTTCAAAGTTTTGACAAAAACCAACAACTACAACAACAACAACAATGACAAAAACAACAGCAAGAACAATGACAACAACAACAGCAAAAACAATGACCACAACAACAGCAAGAACAATGACAACAACAACAACAGCAAGAACAATGACAACAACAACAACAGCAAGAACAACGACAACAACAACCACAACGCTACCAACAACACAGATCAACATACACATATACGACACAATAGCCGCAATACGTCATACCGACACCGATCGATGCTGGGCGGGCAAACATTATTTGTGGCACCCATATATTCTTTCATCGACTTCTCATGTTCATCACGCGCATACGCGCATACGAATACACGTTCACATTCACCTAAACATACATTTCTCCTTTTTCTCGTGCGCCGTCGTCGTTGTTGTCTTCGTACAAGAAACTCACTTACAGTACGGAGATACTCTACTAGTAAAAGGTCTCATCATCAGAACAACAACAACAGCAACATGAATTCGTCTCGTTTTCTTCACTTGTTTCCTTGCTGATCGCCGTTGGCTTCGCCGTTGTCCTTCTCTTTTCTACTCTCTCCTATATCCTGAAATTTCTACAATCTCTTCTACATCGAGGTAGAAGCGTTCGTTGGTCGTATTGTTGGTGGTTTAGAGCGAATGATATACTGTCGCACGAATCAACGTACGCCGTTACGTCGACACTCAGTGGAGACTGACGTCTTCTTGTTGACGGGCGCTTCTTGTTGTACGGCTGTTGTCTTGGCCGTTGCCATGGATAGACAGACAGAGAGAGAGACAGGCATAAGATGGGAGAGGGGGGGGGGAGAAAGACACACTGACAAGTATGACAACAGGTCTGAGTGAAGACTGTGAAAACGACGAATTTTTGTTTGGTGACGGTATTTTTGATGAAGCTTTGGAATGAATACCAAATGAGTATGAAGACAACAATGATGGAGACGACGACGACGACGACGAAGAGAACAAGGACAACTTCTCCACTTCACCGCTAGGCGAAGTCAAGTGAAGTCGAGAGAACCGGCGCCGGCCGCTGTAGCTCGCGTGTTCAACACGCCGCCACCCCCGTGTCACGTCACAGGGGACCGCAGCCCAGTTTGGAGGTTCGGATACTCTACGTCTCTCTAAGCTTCGCTGCACCCTAGCCGAGTGAAGTTCACACTCACCGAAACACCTCACAATACACCTCACAGGTGAAGAAACACAGACGAAGACCTGAATCAGATTCGACAAGAGTTCGAAGAACAAAAATACGAGGTTGCCGAAAACCGTAGAAGCAGCTATGACAGACTTCACAGATGACGTCTCTAACCGGACAGCGAAGGCATCTGTCCCCGCGCTTCATCCCCCGTTCAAATTGCTGAGTCGTGTGCATCATTTTGGTTAATCACACGTATATGAATATTTAGTGCAGCTTGTTAGTTTATTGTTATTATTATTTTATTATACTACACCGAGTAAGCAAGTGAGTAGAAGAAATCGTGCGAAGGGAAAGAGAGTGGGGATGTGTGGATGAATAGAGAGAGAGAGAGAGAGAATTAAAATAATATAAATAAATCAATGAAGCACATTTACTCGCCTGAGCCAACAAAATAGGCCCATCCTGAAGCTTGTAGCAGTGTTTATTTAATCACACGTATATATATATATATATATATATATATATATATATATATATATATATATACGCCCACGCACTATAACACACTTCACCTTCCTCTCTTCAGAGTCTAGTTTCACCGCAGCAGAGACTCTGTAGGAGTAGAGCACATTGGCGGGCGTAATCGCTGAGTGGACAAACCGTCGATATTAAAAATATTATTGACAAGAACAATAATAATACTAGTATTGAGGATGACGACGGTGAGTAAGTCGTACGTACGCTCTGTCGCTGTTGTCAATGGCAACATCATTGTTCACGAGGTGACTCAGTAAGACCATCCACACGATCGCCACAGCCATCACCACCACCAGAGCGACCAGAATCGCCAGTAACGGCAACAACAACAACAACAACAACTGCAGCGACGGAAACGTCAACAACAACAATTACAACAATGGAAACGTCAACAACAACAACAATAACAACAACAATAACGACGACGACGACGACGACAACCAAGATAGTTTTGACAGACTGACGAGATAGATTGACTGCCAGGCTGAGGACCCAAATGACAGGGAGAGCAGCGATTCGTATCGTCGACTCGATCGGATGTATTACCGAGATCGGTGGCGTGAAAAAGGCGACTTTCCCTCTCCGTCGATGTTCGTTGCCGTTGTCGTAATCGTCGTTGTGCAGGAGGGAGAAAGTGTGACGGTCAGCGATTTCCCAGCCAGCCACCCTCGTCCAAGGGGAGTCTCCACTTGCCGGACGGAGACTTCTAGTCGTGTTGTCCGAGCAGCGGCAGTATTAGTAATATTGGTACTCATCATATAGTCACGCTAGATGTAGCGTCGTTGTAGGAAGGAGTGATACATAGATTGATAGATTAATATATAGATACATATATATATATATATATATATATATATATATATATATATATATATATATATATATATATATATATATAGATAAATAGCTAATGCAGTGATTGATTCATCGAGGCAGAATCACTTAGCCGGCTTAGTCCGTTTGGCGACAACACCAACGACCACAACAACAACACTACCAACAACAACAGCAATGACAGCAACAACAACAACAACAACGAGAACAAGAACAACAACAACAACACCAACAACACTAATGACGGCAACACCCCAATGGATCTTTCCACGGACCTGTCGTCGTAAGAATGGCTGATGAATGGCGGCTTCTTTTGCTAGAAGTAGAAGAAAGCGGAGAAGAATCAGAAATACCAAAAGCACCAGCAACACTATTAGTAACAACAGCAGCAACAACAACGGAAACAACGAAAACAACAGTAGCAATCCATAGCGATCTTCCAGCACAGTAATCCATAACCTCTCTGTTTCATTCAGTCGTCATAGTTCATCATCATCATCATCATCATTATCGCCATCATCACGACCAACATCACTATCATTATCATCACTTCATTCAACAGCTTCACAACCACTGCGACGACGAAGACGACGACAACGACAGCCTATTGCATATCTACATTGCAGCTGATGCTTCTGTCCACCTACGACAATGACTAGAAATCTGTTTTGTTTTCTTCTACTATTATAATACTATTATAACTGTACGTGTTGTGTAATTGCAAGCAATACAGATAGATAGATAGATAGATAGATAGTCGTCATAATCATCATATCAAATATGAATAATACTACGTACTACGTACGAGCAGGCTTTCAGTTCGTTCCTTCCTTCCAGCCGATCTTGCCGCTGCCGCCTGTTCAGTTAACCTGCTCTGCTCGACTAGTGTTGCGGGGCAGCGTCGTTCTCCGAGCGTTCTCCTGGCAGCTGACGACTAACCGAATAGCAAACGAGTAGAGAGACAGAGAGAGAGAGAGAGTGAGCCTCCTGGAATGCTCCTCCTGGAATCGTTTCTTCTTTTAGACCACAACACGACGACAACGACGACGCTGGCTGGTTTGATCCGTACGTCGGTTGGTGGTACGTTGGTTGGAGGGAGGGACGAACCTTATAGTAGTAGTAGTAGTAGTAAGTCGAAGCTAGCCTCCCTCTCCTCTTCTTTTCGTCCGTAAAGGGCAACAGGATACATGCATGGACAGCAGCAGCAGCAATGTGGGAGCTATGGGATAGATCCACTGCTACTATTGCTATTGCTACTTCTACTACTATAGATCGACAACTCGAACAACAACATCGTCAAAACATCAAAGCGAACATCAGAGCAGCAGCAACAACATCAGCAGCAATCCACGGCTTGTGAATGGTGAGAGGGCTGAATGATATGGTGCTACATCATCAGCGCGCTGCCAATAGCGGTAAACTGTGCGATCCGTACGATCGCAGCAAGTGGTGGGAAAGAAAGCGAGGAGCCGGGAGGAGAATTCATTCATTGAGCCCACTCTCTCTCTCCGGCCCTTTCCCTCTCTCTCGCTTTGTGGATCGGTTGGTTCGATATGGTGGTGTCGCAAGTGCCAGCATCTGCCTTTCTGCCTGTCTGTCTGTCTGTCTAGAATTAAAAAACATTTTTTAAGGAGGTTGTTTTTTATGTCTGTCTGTCTGACTACATACATCGTCGTTCGGTGGTCGCTGTTCGCATGCGTCCGTTTGCCGTTGTTCAGTAACGCTGCTGGTCTGTTGGCGGTTGGTTTATTCAATGACGATTGATAACCATGCTTATGATGATGATGATGATGGCGGTGATGATGATGATTAACAATATCGGCGGCACCAGTAGAATCATCATCATGATCATCATCATCTCCAACATGCGTATGATGATTGACTTACATATTCATTCATATCCATCGAGCGTTAACCGAGCATTAACCACCGAGAGGAGAGGGCTTAGACCGGACAGCCGCCGCCAATTTTCTGCTGCACCCTCTCTCGCTTCGCCGAATTCAGAACGCCCGCCTCTCGCCCAATCATCATTGATCATCATCATCATCATTATCATGATAGTAGAAATGACATAATCATCATCGATCAACATCATCATCATCATCATCATCGTCGTCGACAACAATCAATCATCATAACCATAACAATATATCTAGCAGTGCTAGACTCTACATGTGCATATACTGTTTGCGAAAACTTGCAGAAGAAAAAAAACAGAAAAAAATCGCTCCCGGTGACTGTCGATGTGTTGTTGTTGTTGTTGTTAGTGTAGATTGTCGTCTGCATGCCGACGAGCAGACGACCAGCGGCCGCTGCAACGTCGAACGGGGAAGCGATAGTTAAGCGGCGGCTCTCCTGGACGAATTGTCGTTCAGCGGAGCCGCTCCGCCAGACGAATCGCCGTCCAGCGGAGCCGCTCCGCTAAACGAACCGTAATCATTGTCGTCGTCGTCGTCGTCGTCGTCATCTGGCTGCTAGCGGCTGTCGGCGACAGCGGAAAGAGCCTTTGCAATTTTGTCCTCTTCGCCCGCCGACCACCGTCAAGTTGCAGACAGATGTAGAGCGCGGCTCCGGTGGTGCGTGGATGCGCGCACCCCGCCAGCTACCTCAAAGGGTAGAGGAATAGTAATTTAAACATAATATATACTTGTCGTCACAGCTATTGGTAATTGTGTTTGTTTTCTAATAGTATTTTCGTAGGATTCGAATTTTTACACAACCACAAAGGTTTTGTTGCAACTGAAATATTGAAAAGATAGACACACGTAATGCTTAGAGTATGATACCAGAAACTTTCATTACTTAAAACACATAACTGTACCGAAACCGGCGACAATGCGTTCGCGACTAACGGTAACTCGGAACCTGCGTGAATGGATTCGGGATGACCCAGTGTAGAAGACGCAATCCCTATTAAAAAAAATCCAAAATATTTACAATGGCTAATAGAATACTAACAAATATCTAATAGAATACCGAAATGAATCTTACGTGAGTCCCCGAGCAATGTTTGCAGCTCGCTTCATTACATCACTACAACCACAGAAAAGCCCACAGACGGTGTGTTTTTTTCAACTTTCGAGCCGTGACAAAAACACACTATTTCTCTGCTTCAGGTTAGGAAACGACAATAGAAAACTGACGCGAGCAATGCGGCGGGGCGCGGCCTCCACAACCTACGAGGCTGGGTCTGGTTAACTACGCAAGCACAATCAAGTTACTAATAAACGACACGGTAACATTTCATGGCAAACTTCTTTAGACCTTAATGATAACGGGCCTGGTCTAAATTTGTGCATACCATTATCACTAGTTTTGTCCGCGGTCAGGAAGCGGTGAGTTAGAATCCGAACCATTAATATTTCAATCTCTTAGATCTCTTCTATATTGTTCAGATATTTTCGGACTGCCAACGAAATGCGTACTGCATTTTCTTAGGTTTTTATGCCGTCGAAACTTAACGACGGAATCTTTAAGAACCTTATTGTTCTGAAAGCCGCCTCACTGCTTGCAACTAAGCCCGGCTTTGGTTTGCCATCTTACCCTAATCAATACTCAGCTTAAGGGACTCTTGCTAGTTATTTCGTTACGTCAATGCGCATTGTAGGGAATCGGACGCACTCCCAACACCTAGATCCGTGCAGGACTCCACCGACGTCAATAAAGCTAATCTACTGGAATATCTCAACATTCTCTTCCGCTTCAAATCTGAGCACTTTAACGACAGGTTTCAAACGTAACATGACTTATCTGAACGACCCACCATCCCACTCTGGAAATTCTAACGTTTTAAAACACTATTCTGTCTTAAATCAAAATCTAGCCACACTTCGGTAAACATCCCTCTAATTTTCCTCAAAGCATGTGATATATATATATATATATATATATATATATATATATATATATATATACTATAGATGTTATCCTTGGTTGCTCGTAGAAGCATGGGGAAGTGACTTCTTTCGATTTATTTTGTCACCCCTGTTTAAAAGAGGGGCCCTAAGGACAATCAGCAGTACCGGACCATGACTTCATGATGCCTACCCGAGAAAGTACTAGCCGCACACCTGGAGAAGTGTCTTCTCACCCATCTTGCTCAAATTATACATTGATATACTTGTACCTAACGATCAAAATATACAAACAAACTGGGCAGTGATAAGAAACGTCTTCATGCTTGAACGATTGCTTAACTCTGTCTTATTCTCACAAAGGTACAGCAGTCGAACATTCACGCTCAAGCACTATCATGGCATACTTTTACTGTCTGGTTTAGCGCATCGCAGAGCGGACTCGTTTGTCCCCTACTCGATTTTTCTTTTAGATTTTAACCAGTTTACTTCCATCTGAGATCAAATGTCTTGCATACGCTGACGACCTGAAGCTCTATGACCCAGCTTATCTTCTTAACTCTCTCATCGTGGCGCAATCTGCATATATATATATATATATATATATATATATAAACGTCAACAAACACAAAAAATCAACAAACACATGTAAGAAGAGATATTGGCTGGAGGACAAGTAAAGAAGAGATCGAACAGGTTATTAGATCAAAAGACGACAAAACTGCGTGTGGAGAGGATGGGGTATCGCTAAAATTGATTAAGAATATTGGCACGCCAATGTACGAATACCTGGCGGGTGAATTCAACAAGATTCTTGCTGGAGAGCAGATCCCTCAAAAATGGTTAACAGGAAGAGTCGCCTTCATACTGTAACGAAGTTGTTAGTTACGCTGAGTCACTGGGGATGTTAGCTGATGATGGTAATGTCGGTACCATGGATGTGGCGCGGTCCGTGGTTGATGTTGCCCGTGCCATCTGGACGTTTGCATGTAGCCGGGCGGTCGTACGTCCGGTCGTTTATGAGGATCTCTATGCGGTGGCTCTTGGTGATCCTTGGCACGTCGGGATGCACGTTCGGCCGTGTGTTCGGCTGGTGAAGGTGTCGTCTTACTCTGTTGCTGTTGTTGTTGGTTCCCACCGGCTTGGATGACTGTCGAAAAAGCTTAGTGACTTGACAACTACGTAACGCAGCACCATCACCTTAATACGAAAATGATGGGCATTAAATTTGCTATTAGTGAGAGTGGTCTTTCGGACGTACATTTTTGGTCGCAATGGAAAATTTTTACGATTTTTCATGGAAAGGCGTTAACGTAAAATATTGCTTCTTATGACTTTCCTTAATCTGGGTATTAGCTTTTTGCTACGCAAGCTAGTGTAGTGTCTTCCGTTGTGCAGAATTTTCCTCCGAACACGCCGGTGTAATCGGTTCCTTCAAGCGTTGACTGGTTCTCCCGCAAACAGAGAAATCGCACAACTATGTAGGAAAAAAAAGGCAGAAAAACTGCTTTTATAAACTTCACTCTCTCTCCTAAACAAGACGTTTCCACGTCTTCCCTCCATAGGGAAAACGTATTTTCTTGCCAAGTTCTATCAAACCTCGAAATGCGTGCACAACAATATGAATGACCCTGTATATATATATATATATATATATATACAGGGCCATTCATATAGTTATGTACTTATATCGGGGTTTGGTAGAACTCGGCAAGAAAAAAAAAATGTATGGAAGGAGGACGCGGAAACGTCTTGTTTAGGAGAGAGAGTGAAGTTTATAAAAGTAGTTATTCTGCCTTTTTTCTCCTACATAGTTGTGCAAAATCTATGTTTGCGGGAGAACCAGTTAATTATATAATCCGATATAACCCGATTATATCGGCGTGTTTGGAGGAAAATGCTGCACTACGGAAGACACTTCACTAGCTTTCCTAGCGAAAAACGAATAGCCTGATTAAGGAAAGTCATAAAAAGTCGATATGTTGCGTTAACGCTTTTTCAAAAGAAATTGTAATTTTTTCCTGAATTACGACCATCGATCCATTACGACCAAAAATGTACGTCAAAAAGACCACTCTCACGCAATAGCAAATTGAATGCCCATTATTTGTGTAGGATAGCAGTGTCCGTTAAGCAGCGCGGTCATAGACAGCGTCGGTTGGCGGCAATGTCGAAGCAGCCTAAATACATGGCGCCACATAGAAGATGCCGCCACCCTACTAGCGAAGACGCGGGAAGTCGCTAAATATGCGGGCAATCTCTGGCTATATAAGGAGGCGTGAGAATAAATGAATCAGTAGTCGTTGGTGCGAGCTACACAGAGGACGTGAGTTGTTTGAGCGAGAGAATGGCGAACTAACGATAACGGTCGCCGACCACCCATGGGGGTGGTGGACACTACAACTGGCGCAGTCGACAGGATCCGGAAGAATGAAAGAAAGGCAGCGCAACAATGCCACAGGTCTGCCACCCCCACCTTCGGTTCTGCCAGTTACGGACCGGCCAACAACACCGTGGAGGGAATGGCACCAGGCACGGAACCGGAGGAAGACGGCGAGGCGACCACGTCAGGATGGTGACGAAGCTAACGGAGATGTATTCACGATTGTTCCTTTAAGAGTGGCCTGATTCTTTCCAAGGATCAGACGTTCTCTAACCCTTCAGCGTGGCGCTTTCTTACAGGATACAATTTCTTCCACAAATCTTTTCGCTGAATTTCGAGATGTGCGCGATGTTTGATATTGAAAAGTCGCCCCTTATATGTTTTCTGGTTTATAAGCTTTCCATCTATATATGTATATATATAGATTTATATATATATATATATATATATATATATATATATATATATATATATATATATAAATCTATATATGTATATATATATATATATATATATATATAAACTTGGGACGAGCTCTTGCAGGATGTCATCCAAAATTTGTTCAACACTATACCAAACCGCATTTTTGAGGTTATCCGACTTGACGGAAGTTCACTGAGTATTAAGTATAGTTGCTGAGTGCCGTGAAATGAGCCCAAACGCCGTTAATCCGCTTCATTCACTCGTTAAGACATGCATTTTGCTAGTGGCATTATAATTTGTTCGCGGTGTAGTTGTGCCAAATGTGGAAATGTCGTGGTTCAAATTAATCCAAGACCCCAAATGTCGATGGAAGCCTCCGCTGTTACGTTGTGAGCATGTATCACTCTTATCTTTACACCTATGGCAAACATGAGTTGCCCTATATTTTTTTCAGGGACTGTACATATATATATATATATATATATATATATATATATATATATATATATATATATATATAGAGAGAGAGAGAGAGAGAGAGAGAGAGACGGCGAGTACGCAAAGTGCAGCAAGAGTGAGTTCTGGCCAAAAGGTATCCTATTTCGTCGTTGGGCTGGTGGTGCTCCTTACGAGAAAATGGTTATGGAAAGCTTTATCGCGCCTGGCGGTCCGGCTCTTCGCAAGTGACTGAACAGATCTAAAGATGCTAACGTGGAGACTACTAGGTCTCTGCGGCTGCTTCTTTGGAACTGTGAGGGACTAAGAGGAGCAATAGACCTAGCGCCAGTTGACATGCTTACGTCGGTGGACATTGCACTCCTTACGGAGACATACCAGCGGGAGGAACTGCATATCAATAATATGCGAGGGTTCCACCAGCTGGCAGTTCTACCTGCTGGAGGCCGTGGTAGACCAGTGGGTGGATTATCAATCTACCTACATAAACGTTTACCGCCGGCGCAATGTGTGAGAAAGAACGATTTCTATGTGGGTCTCTCGTCTATGAGGGTGAACATAGCCGTCTTCTACCTCCCCCCACATCTTGACTCGGCAGAGGTCGCTGACACGGTGAGTTCCGGTATATCAGGTTTCGACCTGTCTATGCCAACCATCGTCGGTGGCGACTTCAATGCCCGTATTGATGGTGGGGCTACTAACGATAAAGGAGAGGTGCTGCTCCAGTTGATGGAATACTTTGGTCTAAGATGTGCAAATGCACGCGAAGACCACACGTATATAAGTCATAACGGAAGCAGCACCATTGACCTACTGTTTCACAACCTTGTCGATGGCGAAGTTGAAAGCTTCGATGTTCTCGAGGTGGCTGCAAGGAAGCACCTACCGGTGTCAGCAGTCGCAAATATTCCAGATATCTGGTTTAAGCAGCAAGGCGACCCACACCTGGTTGCCACGAGGCGTGTTGACCTTTCACTATTAGAGGTTGATAGCCTCGAGGTGGGCTGTGATGTGGATACTTGTTGTGAACTGCTAGAGAGAACCATGAGAAGTGCAGTCAGGTGGAAGAGACCGGGGCAGAGGAGATCACGACAGTGGTTTTCTCAGGCTTGCTATCTCGCCCACCGTGGGGTGCTCGAGCTTTTGCGCCAAGCGAGGGTAAAGGCACCACCACAGCTGCTAGCCAGACGCAGGCTTGACTACTTCAATAGTAGAAAAGCTTACATAAAGCTATGCCTTGACCACAAGCGTGAATACGCTAGGCGGGAGGAAATCCGACTGCTCGAAAGAGCGGAGCGCAAGCCCTCAGCCTACGTCGTACGGCCTCGTAGGGGGGCGAACCACCTGCTCAGCGACGAACAGGTAACGAGTCACCTGACCGGTCTTCTATATAACCGCGAGACGGTACGCCTGGCTCCAATGATTGAGCACCCGCTCACATTGGAGCAGGATACTATGAATCTGCCCTTTGAGGTAGAAGAAGTAAGTCAGGTTCTGCACTCTCTTCCGAGAGGAAAGAGTGCACTGCCAGACCAAGTGTACTATGAGCACTGGGTGCAGTCTGAGCCACTTTTGGCAAACCATCTTTGTGATTTCTTCAACGAAATCATGAAGAGGTGCAAATGCCAGGAGCCTGGCATATCGCCAGGCTTTCTCTTTTATTTAAGGGTAAGCATGGTGATGACAGACGAGACCCAAACTTATACCGCGGTATAGCGTCTGAAAGGACGCTGAAGAAGATCTTCTGCAAATTGGTTATAAAACGGATCGAGTACGTTGTCGACCAGACCCTTCCACCGGAGCAATTCGGCTTTCGAAGAGGTCGAGGAACGCGTGATGCAATCCATGTGCTTCAGTCAGAGATAGAACGAGCTGTGGCAAAGCCCGGAGGCCATTTGTATGCAGTCTCTATAGACTGCGTCAAGGCTTTCGACAAAGCACCTCGAAATCTCCTGGTGAAGTCATTCCGATACGCAGGGGTTGGTGGCTCTCTTCTGAGCGTAATTTCCAGTTTCTTTGATGAGGACACCTTACTGGTACAAGGTGAGCAGGAAGTGTTGCAGGTAAGGCAAAATGTGGGAACCCCGCAAGGCGACCCATTGAGCTGCGTCTCCTTCACTCTTCTGCTTGCCGATTTTGTTGATTATATTCGACAAGAGTTCCAGAAGGCCGCAGTTGTGATGTACGCAGATGACATAGTGGTCGCTCATCACGACCTGGGTGCCATCAAGCGCATCACTTCTCTGGCGGAGGTGTTCCTTGTCTCAAGAGGGCTGGAAATAAACGCCATGAAGACCAAGGCTATGAAATTCAGAAGAGGAGGTCGATTGGCTGCTAAAGACGCTATACGTTGCGGCGGCCAATCCTTGGAATTCGTTAACTCTTTCCGGTATCTGGGGCTTCGGCTTCATTATACTGGGACGACCTTCACTGCTCACATCGTCGAGACAGCGCGCACAGCCCTAATTTCTCTTTATGGAGAAATAGGCGATGTCCGGCGACTGTCTGTCCCGACGGCAGTGGCGCTTTTCTACCTCAAGGTTGTTCCGGCGCTGATGTATGGTCTTGACAGAGTATGGGAGCACCTCACTCGGGCAAACTTTGGTTTGCTCGAAAGGTGTTTTACAATGTACATGAAGCGAGTACTTTGCCTGTCAATGCGGGCAAGGAGCCGCTTTGTGTACCTAATGTCAGGCTGTGCACCAGTTGTTGAGATCATTCGATTGAGGTTGAAGACGCCGCGTACAGTACCATTCGAGAGCTTTATCTCGGAATGGGAAAATAAAGTTGAACAAGTCCGACGAGAGGTCGGAGACCTGGATGTTTTCAGGGCCTTTCACCTCTGGTCTGGTCTTGCGTGTGACAATCGCCACGTCTATACAGATACATAGTTCATGGCTATCATCACCTGGTTTGTTCGAATACGAGCTTCCACGAAGAGTACACCGAGTGCGTCTGTCGACTGTGCTCTCAGGCGTGTACGAAGTTTCATGCATCTGCCTGCCTGGCCCTTGCGAAGAGATCACTGCACTGCCTCTCTCATATAACATGCCGCGAGGAGCTGAGTGTATAATTGTATATTATGTATAATTGATCATGTTATATGCATACTCAATATGAGTGAAATAAATACGATGATATAAAACCGAATCATTCTTGC